>OX421507.1:11335399-11361810 GCA_949126835.1 Anisus vortex | reverse complement strand
GAAAGAGAGAGAGAGATAGAGAGAGAGATAAAGAGAGAGAGATAGATAGAGAGAGAGTGACAGAGAGAGAGAGAGAGAGAGTAATATATATCAATAAAGATAAAAAGATAAGGAAAGAAAGAAAGTTAGACATCGAAAAACAGACAGAATGATAGACGTAGTGCGAAAGTGGAAGGAGATGGATAAATGGAGACAGACAATAGAAAGGGACAGAAAGACAAGTAGAGAGAGAGATAGAGAAAGAGAGAGAGAGAGAAGCAAGGGAGAGAGAGAGAGAGAGAGAAACTGGTTAGTAAAAAGACAAAGATACACATTGAAAAATACAATGAAGTTGGAAAAAGTTTTAAACAAAATCCTGCTTTAATATTTAAGAACACAAATCATATTCCAGCAGACGATTAAGTAATGGCAGAAATGTGCGCATCTTTGCGCGGGAATCTGACGGCCACTGTTGGACACCACAAGATCATCACACTCCGGCGGTTAGCAGACGATAAAGAGCGTGTTTCACCTCATTTCCGGTTATAAACAAACCCTCGGCATTAATAGGTTTTGAAACCCCTTCCCTGCCCCCCCCCCCCCCCCCCCCAAGAATTTAAAAGAAACCGTTAAAATTAATTTTGGGCAGGTAAAAACAGAACAAAATTAGATGGTGCCGGTGTTGGTTATTTTGGGAGGGAAGGGACGGGGGATGCAAAAATCTCTAATGCACAAACTTTGTTGGTCATGTCAGAGCCCGGGGTAGGCTATGCCCATTGACAGCGTTTGTGCATCAGACGTCACGTGGTCTTTACAATCAATGTCGTTGTGACATGTTTTCCCGCGTGCATGTTACAAATTACTAACGCTGAAAAATGTTGTGATTGTTTGGTTGATTCTTTGATGTTGTGGTTTTAACACAGTGTTGGGAATTTTTAAAATGTGTGTCAGACAGTACTCAGACAGAGCATTATGTTCATCATTTGCGCCCCGCACCATTTCCTACACTACCTTCATCCCCACTTCCCCAATCCAATCGAGCACCCATGAGGGAACTCCATATGCCATCCTCTAACTGTACTCTAACACAGGGGTCGGCAACCTACGCAACGCGTGCCAGACTTGGCTTTTTTTCAATGGCACGCAAAAAAATATAAAAAAAGTAATGCAAGCCTCTTCTACAAGAAATTAAGTGCTGAAGCACGATGACTTTTAGGATGTTGGCACGCTAAATGAATTAGAAATCCTACTTTGGCACTCTATTATCAAAGGGTTACCGACCCCTGCTCTAACATAACAGTAGAAAAATTTACTTCGTTTTCCCAGAATTTATGGCGATCCCACATTCTTTCTATACTCTATACGCTAGACTCTAGACCAGGGGTCGGGAACCAATGGCTCGTGAGCCAGATGTGGCTCTTTTGATGGCTGCATCTGGCTCGCAGACAAATGTTCGATTATTAAAAAAAAAAATTTTTAAGACTTTTTGATCTGCATATTAATTGCATATCAATATTTCATTCTACAAATGAGCTAAAGTCTACTGCAGCTCAGCATCAGAAGGATTCAGAGACATAATTATTGTACTATTAGTTTTAAAATTACACAAAATGCACACATTTACTTGAATTTTTTAGTTTTAAACATAATGTATGGCTCTCACAGAATTACTTTTCAAAATATGTGGTGTACATGGCTCTCTCAGATTAAAGGTTCCCGACCCCTGCTCTAGACCAAGGGTAGGCAAACTTTGGCTAAGTGTGTGCCTAACTAGGATTTCTAAATCATTCAGCGTGCGAACAGCCTAAAAGTCAACCTGCCCTATTATACTTTTCAACAATTATTTTTATAGGACAATTTATTTAACTCCATAGCAAGACCAAGGCCACAAGCAAAGGAGATTAATTATAGAGAAAATCGTCTTATATTTAATACAAATAAACGTGTTAGTAATTATCATCCTTTTTATTTGCCTGCTTTATATCAAGTACAATATTTTAATACTAAACTTTCACATTTATGGTAATTATTAAAAACATGAAAAAATTAGAACAAATTCAAAAAGGAGCTGCAAAAGAGCGAATATTCACAACTAACAGGAGTAACACCATTAGTCAAATCACTAAACCTAGAAACACTAGAGGGCAGAAGGGCAAAAAGTAAAGTAGTAATAATACATAAGGCATTAAACTCTAATTTAGAAATACAACCCAATAACAGCCTGTTGCAATGCTCAGATAACATAAAGACAAAAACACTTTCCTTATTATGCGAGAACAAATGCATATAAGTACTCTTTCCTTCCGAGTGGCATTCGGGCATGGAATGGGTTGCCCGAACAAACCAGGAACACCAGTAATTTAACATCATTTAAAACATAAATGAAATGCAAGACTAGACTCGGACCACAGATGAGCGTAGGGCGCAATAATTTTCTGTATAGAAGGAGCGTCTGCAATATATAACATATTGTCGAAACAGAGAATGATGATCTAACTAGAGCTGGGCCGTTGATTCAAAACAGAGAATGATGATCTAACTAGAGCTGGGTCGTTGATTCAAAACAAGAGAATGATGATCTAACTAGAGCTGGGTCGTTGATTCAAAACAAGAGAATGATGATCTAACTAGAGCTGGGTCGTTGATTCAAAACAAGAGAATGATGATCTAACTAGAGCTGGGTCGTTGATTCAAAACAAGCATAATTTTTTTTTCTAGCTTTACGCCGAAAAAGTATAAAAAGTTGCACAGGCATTTTTAACGCTAAATCAAAATATTTCTTATACTTTCCTTTTAAGAAATGAATATTGTCATAAGTGTAGTATTATTAAGTCGTTTTAACTGAAAATTTGATAGGATGTATTGTTAGGCGCCACAAATTTGCTGTCCAAATTTCAGCTCGATCGGACCACGGGAAGTGGTCGAAAAATCGAAGCCAATTTTTGCACCACGATTGACGATTGCAGACATTGCAATCTAAAATAAAGGGAGTAAAAAAGCCAAGGAGTGGTATCACTTACGGTAGATGATTCCTAGATATATAGCGCACACGTCTTTATGTAGGCGATGTAGGATGCAGGATGTAGATCGGTGTGCAACACTCGGGAATTCTGAGTATTGCATCTTACAATAAATACACCAATGATTCAGTGCCCTCACATTGGGGAGGGCAGAGGGGGGCATATGCCCGGGGGCGGCACTTCTAGGGGGCGGCACATTTAGCCTAAGTTCATATCAGAAATTTTAGGAGAGTTGAAGGGGGAAAAAATTGAAACACAAATTGTAAACAAAAGGAATAATGTATAAATATAGATTAGTAGAAGTTGACTTGTTATTTAATTACACTCAAACTGTTTTATACAATGGTTTCACTTTTTAATAGGCTCACAAAGGTTTCATTCAAGATTTGCTCATCTAGAATATTCTTAATAAAAAACTGCATTTTAAAATATCTTTTATCATAATAATTAACTAAGCGCAGGCACTAACGTTCCACTGATTCTCAACAGGGGGCGTTATCGCCCCCCCCCAGGGGGCAGTGAGAAGCTCTGGGGGGGGGGGCGATGATGTTCCCGGCAACAGTAGGGATCACTGAAGGGCCAGTTGGCGGTACGAAAGTAGACTACTTGAAATATATTCAACACCACTGATTTTTTAATTACCAGAATTAAGATCTGCTTCACTTATAAGAAGGGTAATCTTGAGCTTTGACAAAGGCTTTATCGACTTATGTCTACTGTGTAATTGTGACGTCAAAGTCATATGAAGCCCATTCTGTACTTAACCTTGATCTATTGCTATATTTAGACTGTATCTGAGAAATTCAGATGGGGGCGGTGATTAGATTTTTAGAAGAGGAGGTAGGGGCTAGGGTGAGTAGGCCTATAAATTAAATATCTGGCTCAGCTCGTTAGAAAACGAAGTTCGGTGCTTTTGTTCATTATCACAGTTTCATTCGATTGTTTTGGTTTTAATTTGAATAAATTAGATTTAATTATCTATGTAGCCTTTGATTTATAAAAACCAGTTTTGATATCGACTTATTAAAGAAATAAAAGTTGAGCAAAAGCACAATGTAGAGAAGAATTAATGAAATGTCACGCGATGAAGTGAGAGTATATTGTGTGAGTACCTAAAAACTTTCTACATTTTTACAACTTGATGGGAGTCCACGCTACCTGACAATAATGAAACGTTAAACGTTATGTTTTTTTTTTATTATTATGGAAGGGAAACTTTTGCTAATTTTGCTAAAGAAAAAAATTAAGGACACTAAAGGCAAATTATATTAATTACTTTAAGTTTTTAGGGAAAAATAGAAATTCTTCCAACGACGATGGTATGGATTCTATCCTAGCTTGATGTCGTAATTAAAGAAATCTCTGCTAGATGTCTTAGCTGTGTGTGATTCATCGACAACATTACTTTGCTAAAAAATCTCAGTAATCGCCTTCATCACTCACTACAATACGTAATTACTGCAGAGAACAAAACAGAAGCAACGCATTTAGCCTAATGATAGATTGTTCGGAGTGTTGCAGATTTTTTTTAGAATAATCAGGATTGCAAATAGTTTGTTACTACCACTATATATTGAATGGATATTTGTTTCGATGCTAAAGTTTTTGGAAACCAAAGACAATTATTTGAGAGAAAATCTCATAAAATTGAAAATTGTTGTCTTCTATTTAATTGGATTAAAAAAGTTTTTAAAAAAAGATTTCAGGGAATTGACCTTAATTAAAAGAAGACAAAGAGTGTTTTTTGTTGTTTTTTTTGCATTTATGTCAAAACTTCTATTGTACAAGCATAACTTTGGACGCAGAAATCTTGAATTTATAAAGAACAACTGACGAAGACATGCTTATTTCAATACATTGAAACAATTAATGATTACTTCAACAGAGGATTTAAAGATATTATTATAAATATTAAAATTCCTGATTGGTTATTAGACCTTTGTTTCTAGTAGTGAAGTATTAAAATCAGACCTACCTTTACAACTGCAAGTAGAATTGATTGAATAAAAAACAAATTAAGAATAAAAATTGAATGCAGAAATGGCCAATAATCACGACTTTTGGTTGCAAAACGACATTCATCAATTTCTCTAGGTCTTTTGGTTTTGGAAACAATTTTTTTTATTGCATTTTGACACCCTATTTATTGGAACGTAGACGAACTACTAGCAACATACCAGGAACAAGCTTCATTTTAAAATTGTTATATTTTCAAAAATCTCTTTTGCAGTATATTTTTTTATTATTATTTATTAAACAACAATTAAACACATGTAGGCCTAATCATTTAAGTGAATATTCAGCTCTTTGTAGGATGATAAAATTGCATACAAATCTAGTCGGCCTATACAAATTGTATGCGGCAAATTTGACTCATTAGATCAACTTCGGATTTGGGTATGGGGGGAAGCAGTGGGAGATACAAATTTGAAAAAGGGGGCGGTGAGCCGAAAAAGGTTGAGAACCTATGCACTAAACATAGCAGTTACAGTATGCAAGGGGGCGGCGCTGAAACTTTTGCCCTGGGGCGCCACATTGGCTTGTGAGGGCCCTGCCAATGATGTAGATCTTGACCCAGCACTAGATCTAACACATGAAAGTATTAATTATAATTTGATCTCATTTTTACTGAGATGTCCTATTATATGTCTTGCTTATTTTGGAATGTCACTATCGTTGATAGATATACATTACATAGTAATCATACAGACTGGGTAGTTAACGTAATGTTTGAAAATATATATACAAAGTCTTTAGTTATATAATGCTTATATAATTTAGAAATACTTTTTACAGTCTGATCCTTTATATGTTACAAATTGTAAGCTATTTATTATTTTATAAAAGAAACAATTAGAAATATTAGCGAAAATTAAACGGTTTAATTATCTCCCTTTAATTAAAATAACTTTCAACATTTGATTCAATAGTGATGCCAAACTAGTTATCTTTTTTTTATATAGCAAATATTACTAACTAATTATAATTCTTTATCTAAATCCGACATTATGGTCTTCATTACAAGATTTAATTATTAAAGAATTAAAATTAATGTACGTTAAACAGTTGTAAATAAACCTTTCCTGCATGAATTGTTTGTCCATTTAAGGAGTTTACCCTTTAAACATTAATAATTACAGAAATTACATAATATAGTGCTTTTGAAAGGTCGCATATAATTATTAGATTAGTAGTACAAATACATTTGTTTTAGAGTTTTAGAATTAAAGAAGATGAGCATGTAATTTGTCTGTATCAATAAATGAGCAACTTGACTTGAATGCTCCATCCAGTCTCTAAAAAACTCATATGCCCTGATCAACCAGTCACTCAGTACAGAACTTTCCAATGGATCCCTGGGCATATACAAAATGAAGGGAATGACACTGTCGACACCTTAGATAAAGCTGGAGGCAGACAAAACCAGACAGACCCATCTCTACACCCCGAAGAAATTAAGACAATATTCAAAAGGAATGAATCCAAAAGATGGTCTGAGCTGCAACAAAAAAAAACCCCAAAGATGGATGCTTACCCAGATTTTTTCCACAAATGGGCACATTAGGATGCCCATTCTTTTAACCCTTATAGTCCCGGGCGCGTATATAGCGGAACTGAAGGCAGCATAGATACAAGTAGGTCGGTACGGGAAGGGTTAATGTTTAAAATTCAACTGGCTGCATTTTAAAATCGCCAATATCCCTGCACTTTAAAAAATATCTACATCTAAGAAGGTTGTACTAAGATCATAACAGTATGGCTTGATGTGTTATGAAAAAATGGTTAGATAACTCCGCTTTGAGTGCTTAGATGTACTACTGAAAAAGCTCAACTATCTACATTAATATTTGCCCTAATATAGGGATGATTTCACGCCTGGATATGTTCAGTTTCAAAGCCAATCTATTCCAGTGTTCCTTGTATATGAAAGTTAAACTCAATGAAATGTGTTGCTATTTCATTCAGAAACATCGGCTTCAACAGTCAGTTTTCATCATTCAGAACCGGAAAATGTTTTTTTTTTCATTAATAACAAAACAATTTTTGGAGGTCACTCGCGTGCCTTTTCTGGCACGCACGCCTTCCATAGGTTGCCGAACCCTGCTCTAGACCACCAAAGCGGTGTTGTGGAGAGGAGGGGAGGGGTGGAGATTTGGTATAACCAACACGGGGAGTACATTTATAGAGGATGTTACAAACACCCTTGGCGTAAAACATTTGCTTTAATCTGTTTAGGCTTAACTTGTGTACAATAAAAGTCATTCAACAGAAACTTACATGAACTTTAACATAAAAAAGCGGAACTTTGTTCGTCTTATCCCATACTTCCTTCCTTTTCATCCGTTCTATTCACCCCCCCCCCCCCTCCCTGTTAACCGACAATCATTTTATCCGTCCATCTCTCTTCCTTACCTCATCCACCCCCCCACACCACCACTTTCATTTTGTCCCCCGCACGCTCCCCTTCCACCCTCTATCTCTCCGCATGTCCACAGTTTCACTAGCGCCATGTTTTCAACCCATCCCTTTCCTGGCACTCTCTGTAACAACTTTCATCTTCTGAGATTTACTTTTCTCTTTTCTGTTGTATACTCTCACTAACATCTTGAGTTATTGCACGAAACTCTCACTAACATCTTGAGTTATTGCACGAAAAAACAACAACAAATTTTATCATTGTACAAAAAGGCAGATTTTTTTTTAACGGTTCGTTGTTTAATAATTTTCACAATTTTGTAAATTGGTACAAATGGTGGTAAGCCGTTGTTATGCCTGACTTAGTTCATGTAGCCCATTCCAAACTCAAATGCCACTTAGAAAAAAAAGATAGAAATGTCATTGCATATGAATTAAGATAAGTGTTGTTATCTTTCTTTATAATCGAACGTTTACCTGAATAACTGGTAGTTTTTTTAGTGTCAGAATTTAACGCATAATTATCATTATGGATAATTTTTTTAATTTACTTTATCTTGCCTGGAATTATTTTAACAAAAATACAACAATGTCTTTAACAAGGGCAGATAGTAAAATAGAAAAAAAAAGTAAAGTATCCCGTCGGAACAAACTGTTGAGCTTTGTTCTTCTAATCTTTCAGAGCTTATTGGACGAACGAGCGTTTTAGATATATGTATATATTTATATATATATTTAAAATCAAACGTAATCTACAACTGAAAAGAGCACATTCAGCAAGATCCGTTTAATAGCGCATCCCAAAAACATTTCATCGGTGAAAAGATATTAAAAAATCCGTAAAAAGATCTGCTAAATGGTGCCACACACACACACACACACTCACACACACAAACACACACACATACACACACACGTACGCACTAACAGACAACCTGCCAGAACATGTGATTCTCTGTTTTTCCCAGGCACCGTCTCAGGAGATATGTTCATTTTACCTCTCCCCTCCCCCCTCCTCTTCCACTCCTCCCCCCCCCCCCTCCCCTCCTAATCCCATCCTTACAATTAAAAAAAAAAGGCAGCAAATGCAAGATGTCACCAGTACCAATTCTCTCCATCGTTGCCATAGCAACAGGTTCTGATTTTTTTTGTATGGTCATCGTGGACGGTAACATCCGTTAGGGGAGATAAATATTTTGGTCAGTTTCTGGCACCTGTCACTAGATTATTATTTATACATTTCAAGTACCAGTTCCAGACACACAGGAGACCAGTCAAGACAGAATATACCATTATTTTTTTTATTTTTTTTTCTCATCGCGGCATTTTGAGGGTTTTGGTGCGTAGTGGTCAGCGAAATGCCGGGACACATCTATTAACAACCAACCCAAGTTCCACCTCTTGCCCCAATTGATGTCAAGCTGTTTAAGCCAAAGGGGGAGTGGCGCCATCTTTTGGGGACAGTAACTAGCTTACTTAGCCAAATTTTAAGCCATAAATCTCCCAGATATAAATAGTAATAATAATAATGGCCATTTCTTATAGCGCTTCTGTCCATGCTATTAAATTTAGCATGCTCAGTGCGCTCTTGGTGTGAATTGCTGTGGCAGATGTATTAGAATGTTAGGCACACATCCACTAGCCAAAGAGAAAGGTCTTTAAGTTTATTTTAAAAGACTTTATTGTCTCAGATTCTATCGGCGTCTGAAGTAAACTGTTTCCATAAAGAAGGCAGTGGCGTAGCCAGGTTTTGACGCTAGGGGGAGCGAAATTTTAGGATAAGGCCCCA
Organism: Anisus vortex; assembly: GCA_949126835.1. Lineage (NCBI taxonomy): Eukaryota > Metazoa > Mollusca > Gastropoda > Planorbidae > Anisus > Anisus vortex. Next base: position 11,352,606 of record OX421507.1, on the reverse strand, counting down.
CTTTTAGCAATTTTTCCAGATTAATAGAATAACTAAGAATTTGTACGTATCGAGTGTTAAAAGAATATCTTGTGCCTCAGGATACACACACTGTATAATAGTGAAGTTTTTATTTAACCATTCACGATTCTTTTTCTAGCAGCTAATAGTGATGGGAATTTCTGCAAAATTGATTGCATCTACTGCTCATTTTCGAGATGAACATCTAGTATCGAAAAGTATTTATAGAATCAACGCGAATGCTCTATATCAGGGGTCGGCAACCTAAAGCATAGGTGCCAAACTTGGCACGCAGAACGATTTTCAGTGATACGCGAAAGACCTTAAAGAATATTGTTTAATGCAAGTGAAAACAATGTAGGCCTATGTCAGCATAATTAGTGGGTGCTGCATGGCGAACTACATGGGAATCACACTGGACGTCGACTGTTTTAGTTCAGGAATCTTTGTTTGCAAAGCTGCCATAATTGGACTTGCAATCTGTGAATGAATCTATTGGTAAGATAGTCAATTGTATAGTTTCTCAAGTCTCTTCTAGAAGAAAGTCATACGAAGTAGGCCTATAGATAAAGTCTAGGATAGATTCTTTTCTTGTCTGGAAGCAATTAAGATGTATCTTAATGGAGAAAAAAAAATCTGTTATTGAATGAGGAGAACTGACTGTTGAAGCCAATTTTTCTGTATGACTTGGCGACACGTTTTAGTGAGTTAAACTTCCATTTACAAGACTGGGTCCAAAAGCACTTGAAGTGTTGGGCAACTGGAATGGATTTGCATTGAAACTGGGGATATCTTTCCATGAAATCCAGTGCTTTTTTTGTGACGGTACGCACCGGTACTGCTTACCGGCACCTTTTCAATGTGGGGAAAAAATTATTACTTTTCTTGTATTTTAACGTTTATTATTTATTTATTATATTATTAATTTGTTAATATTGAATTATTTTAAAATTGCGCGCAATAAGAATCAAAATATAAAATGCGAAACTGCTTTAAAAGTTAGGCAATCCATCACTGAGTACCGGCACCTATTTTTTTTACAAAAAAAAGCAATTATGAAATCAATTTCAAAACATTTCACTCTTTCCCTAATTTAAGGCAAATTAAGATACATGAGCATTTTCAGAAGTACACTAGTTATATTAAAACAATTAACTCGTTTGATATCACTAGCATCAAATTTGGAGAAATTACTTGAAGGGAGATAATTAACCCGTTTTCTTTACATTAATATTTCTAATGTTTGTTTTTTGTTTTCTTTAAAAGAAATTAATGGCTTAAAATTTATAACTCCAAAATGATCAAATTACACATGATAGTTGAAAATTATATAAATATTTTATCACTAAAGAATGTACATGTACATTTTTAAACATTAAAATAACTACTCAGTTTGTATGATTATTTAATATCTCTTCTTCTTATATGTTATTTTTTAAGATTGCGATTGCTTTGGATTAAAATAATATGTTAGAGTCTCAGTTATTACGAGATCCAACATTAATGACATTATCTACATCTATTGCTACACTAATTTCTTGACAACTAAATTAAAGTGTTGATAACTATTAATGTGTAAGTTGAGCAGGCCTAATGAAAATGTGTATGAACTACGAATGGATTTTTTTTTTAAAGCTGATTATAACAGACAGGTTAATTTTTTTTATTAAATATAAAACGCTTTAATGATTTTCTTTATAAGGCTCCTTTTCTTTTGGTCTTGCTACGGCACTAAATAAATTGTCTTACAAAAATAATATAGTTGATCATTTGACTTTCACGCTGTTGGCACGCTGAATGATTCAAAATGATTGTAATAAATCAAATTGTTGAAAAGCAATTTAAAGAAAAAAATTAGAAACAGCATAAATTGCTTTTTAAAATTATTAATTAATTTTTTTTTCCCGAATAGGCCCTTTTTCTTCGAAAATGGTCGTAGGGGGAGCGGCCGCTCCCCAGCTCCCCCCCCCCCCTTTCCGGCTACTGAAAGAAGGCGCCACAGATTCAAATGAGCGCACTCACGGGTACTTCTTTTTTAAAAGACTATCTTGTCTCAGATTCTCTCCTTGTCTGAAGTAAACTGTTTCCATAAAGAAGGCGCCACAGATTCAAATGAGCGCACTCACGGGTACTTCTTTTTTTGTGTCAAGCCACACTGGGAGTTTGAAGAAGTGAATATGATAATAATAATTCTATTTGTATAGCGCTGCCAAAAAACATAATATAAGCTCAGATCGCAACTAACATTGAGCAACAAACAACTAGAATACGGATATAATATAAAGATATACATGTACCTGATTCTGACAAGTTTCCCAATTGAAAAGGTAAAAGTTTAATGAGGTAATTGCAGAAAAGTGCAACGTGAACATGGCTTACGAGCGGCAAACTGCTCAGCCTCCAATTTACCCCTTCCCACTTCCTCGCTATGTACATTTACACACACACACACACACACTGACAATTCCATCTCCGTGGCTTTCGTCACCGGCCTGGGAACAGATTTCTCACGTGTGGCAGTTCTCGGCGCATCGTCTGCTCATCCTTTCCCCCCCCCCCGGGCCCTTTGCCCCCCCCCTCCCCTATCTCATGCTGCTAACGTTATCTCCGGCACCAGACTCATGATACAGTGTGAGTAAAAAAAGAGAAGAAGTGGGTGGAGATAGTTGTAGGGAAGGGGAGGTAAAAAGGTTGGGGTTTGGGGGGGTCGGGGGAAAGCAGAAGACACAAGTTTGGACAATAACGATGAGCGAGAAGATTCTCACACCTCTAGACCGTGGGAAGCTTTCATGAATGGAGAGGAATGGGGGGAGGGGTGGTGAGTAGATCTGACGCAGGTCAAGGGTCACGGGTGAGAGAAATATTCTCAAACAGTGGATGTGGTGGTTGTAAGAAGGGTGCGGCGTTGGTTAAGGGGAGCGGCGTGGGTGGAATGGTGGGGGAGGTGGGGAACAGAGCCAAGGTGTGAGTATTTGCACCAACCATCGCGATGCCAAGTTCGTGTCTGTTTATGTTGTTTTGTTGTTTCTTTTTTTTCCATTTCAAATGGCGAGGAATGGCCGCCGTTATCAAAAGTTATAAGAAGCGCCATTTGAAAGACACACGATTACGTTTTTTTTGGATTTTGTGTTGTTCAAAGATGTGAGCGGATGAGGACAAGTGAAGCAGTGTTTCACCTTGTCTGACACACACACACGCAAAGTTTCCAATCCCTATGGCTTACCAGGGGGATTGTGTGACCAGCACAATCTTTCCCACCAAACTCTCAACACCTTTTGTTCCGATACGCGCATAAGAGACGTGTAAATCCAGGACAATCCCCCCTCCCATCACACACACACACAGTCACCCTTCCGGTCACAAATACGCGGCCTGCGGGCTGCATACGGCCCACCAAGTGGATTACTGTGGCCCGCCAGTAAGGATACAAAAAATGTACTATTCGTGAATTTCACACAGCTAGTATTAATACACATCAGATTTTATTGTTAATTTTATATAAGCCTGCTTATTATTAGTGGTAAGTGGTAGTATGAAGTGTTTTGTGTTTACTTGGGTCGGGTTGTGTTTTTTTTTTTTGGGGGGGGGGGGCGGGGTGCAGCCCTTGATAAAATGGCACACGCCTTCATCCGAGTTTGAAACTCCTGCTTTTAGGGCGATGTCGTGGCGTTGAAGGGCTAGTTAGCTTACTCAATGTGCCAGCAAAAAAAAAAAAGTCCAGACTTCAGGAGTAGGAAATATAGACATGGAAGACTGTACCGGGAACAGTTTGTATGTGAGCCTGATGAGCGGGGCAGTTTTTACGACAATAAGAGGTCAAAATACAGATTTACAAAAGTAGAGTATGTCGTAAAAAAAAAAGGTCAACAGGTCAACAGATGGACGGAGAATCATAAACAAAGCAATGAACACCTAAAATATAACGGTATCTTTTCGTGTGCGTTTTTGTGGGGTTTTTGATTGTGTGTAGGCGTGTCCGTGTTATATGTGTTTATATTTGTTAGACGTGTGGTGGTATCTTTAAGAATGCCTTTGACTATGTGTGTCATTGTGTGATTGTACTCTATATAATATATGTATGTATATGCTTGTGTGTGTCTGTGTATCTTTGTGAAAATTCTTTGTGTGTTTGCGTATAATGTGTGTGTCAGTGTTAGATGTCTTTACATTTGTTAAACGTGGTGGTATCTTTAAGAATGCCTTTGACTATGTGAGTCTTTGTGTGTGTCTGTGTGTAATCTATATGTTTATGTATATGCGTGTGTGTATGTTTGTCTATATCATGGCTGGATTAACCATTAGGCAAAATATGCACGTGCTAAGAGCAACAATGGAAAAGGGTGGGGGTGGGGGGGGGCACGAATAAACAACGTGAGTTTTTTGCTTTCAATATATTTTTTCAAATATTTTTATAAAGGTGGGAAGGGAGAGAAGGGGGGTGGGGCAACACAATCTTGTTCAGTTCTGAGAGTTTCCAAGGGTCATAATCTAGCCCTGGATCTATATATGTACGTGCGTGTGTCATTTATACAAGCGTTTGTGTCTTTCAATGTGAATTCTGTGTGTGTGTGTGTTTGATTCCAAGAACAATGTCTGCAGTTAAGGGGAGAGAGAGAGAGAGATAGATGGAGGCTCTAGCAGAAGTGAACAGTAGTCGATGGCAAGGAGCGAAAAACAAAGATGCGTATGATTCAACAAAGCAATAAATAAATACGATTGAAGTCAAAAGCAATTTAAAAAAATATACATTTGATTTGTATTCCTTGTACATTATGTGTGTCGGGTTAGAGTATGAAATGGAATTAAATGTCGTTCAAGTTTTTTTATTTTTAGACTTGAAAACAGTTCATTAACAATTTCATATATTTAAAACCTTAATCAAAATGCAAGACTAGACTAAAATCACCAATAACGATACTAAGAAACAATAATCTTCTGTATAAAAGGTGTGTCTGTAAAATGAGATAAGAAGAAAAGAATGGTCATTTCTTATAGCGCTTCTATCCATGCTATTAAATTTAGCATGCTCAGATAAGATATATTTTTTCACTAAACATATATATTACATATTGAGGTATATATATATAGGCTGTTGAAGTAACTTAGAGCCAGTTTACAGAAACAGCTAGAACCAGCACAATTCGAACTTTGACCCTTCGTATAAATAAACTGACGGAAATTACCTCGAGTAAGTAAGTTAACGGCTAAATGGTTCATTCCTGGCATCACGTCTGTGGAACAGAGAAAAGGAAAGAGGCGGCGGGGTGGGTGGGGGCCCTAAGGAAACATTGAGTTAACCCACCTGCAGTTTCTGCCTATGACCTCAAAGCCACATCCACATTGTCCCCGTTTCCGAGGAGGAAGAATAATGTCAACAAAATTTTGCCGTGTTTCCCCCCAAAACCAGATTTCAACGTAAATATTAGTTCTGGTTGTTCGTTTAGTTTCAAACCTCTCGCCCAGAGGCGTATATAAGGCAAAGGGGGGGGGGGTCAAAGGGTTACATAGGTTTCCGGATGCCGTGGTTAAAGGGTCACCGAAAATGTTTTTTACAGCATTACATTTATCAAAATGTGATTCAACGCTGAGAGGGGCAGCCGCCAATTTTACAGTTTTCTCCTGGCGAAAAATCTCCTAGCTACGCCTCTGCCCTCCTTTTATGCAGTTTTAGATCAGTCGTTAAAGATTAAAGAAACCTTCTTCAGCATCTCAAAAACTAAAACAAAACTAATAATAATAAACAATAATAATAACAATCAACTTGTTTGTCTTATTTTTAACGTTTGTGGACTGTTCTCTCTTCACAATTTCTTCTCCTTCTTCATCCGAGCGATAACGTCTGCTCTCTGAGTGAAGAAACAAGATGGCCTACTTCCTGTCCAGTACGAGCGTCAAGTGCTGACATCTTCAGATCCCCGGGGCAGATTAGACCTGGTGTCACTGAAGACGCAACAAGCAGACAGGGCCGCATGTACAAATATAATGAGAAAAAAAAGGGGAGGGGGGAGGGCGGTTAACGCTTACAGCCAACCCCCCTCTCCTCCTCCTCATGGATCAACACAGAGTAAGGTTAAGAGGGAGTGGAGTAAGAAAAGAGAAGGAGGGGAGGAGTAACCAATGCCAAGTGGCACTAGATGATTCAAACTAATGAGCGCTATATGAGTACTATTTTTAAATCGACGACAGGCTGAGCGAGAGACTCAAGATGTTATATGTTATGCTTGATATTGATGCATGGAAATAATATACGAGTGTTAACCCTTCCCATACCGACCTACTTCTATATATGCTGCCTTCAGTTCCGCTATATACGCGCCCGGGACTGTAAGGGTTAAAATATAAGTAATAATGAAATATACATGAAAATATGAATAGATCTATATTATCCAATGCATAAGCTGATGAATTCATATTTCAGTATGAAAATATATATGACAATACATGTGCATATACACATTATTACAATTATGTTTTATTAATCTGTCTCACTATCTTTCTATCTCTCTCTGCTTCTCTCTATCTCTCTCCCATTACATCTGCCTCTATCCCTTTCTCCCAATCATTCTCTATCTCTATCTCTCTCACTCACCGACCACCCCTCTCTCACGTTCTCTTTCTTTTCCTCTCACCTCTCTACCGCCCTCTCTTGGTTTCTCCTCTTTCTCTCATATCCTCTCTCCACCCCCCTTTCCCTTCCTCTCTTCCTCTCCCACTCTTTCCATTTCCTACTCTCAGCCTCTCTCTCTCTTTCCAATCCTACCTCTATCCCTCTCTCACTCTCCCTCTCTTCATCCCCCCTCTCTCTCTCGCTCCATCTATCTGCCTTTCTCTCTCTCTCTCTCTTTTTCCCGTTCTCTCTCTCTCTCCCGCTCTCTCTCTCTCTTCGCCTAACACTAAAACCACACTCAACACCATACACAATCGCAACTCTAGACTCTACAACTGTAAGCTCCGATAGTCCTGGAGGAAGGAGTGGTAGGAGGAAGAGGTGCCAGTATGTATGTATGTCTGTCTGTCCGTCTGTCGTGGGTGTTGTTGCTTGTATGTTCCCACGTACCCTTCCCCAGGGCAGACACGGACACGTCAACAGATGCATCTACAGACACAGACGAGATAGAACATGCCCCCACGTCTGGCATCTCCCGCGTAACTTGTCAGATGGAAGTATAGAGGAGAAAAAAACAACAACAACATAACATTAAAAAACATTATTTGTCTTGCATATATTTCATTTCTGTTTAAAGTAAGAAAAAATGGTTTTCGCCTTTTCACCAGCACTCCCCTATCTTTCGACTCTAGTCTGTCTTTCTCTCCCTCTCTTACTTTCTATATCTCCTTCTACTTCTCTCTCTCTCTCTCTCTCTCTCCCTCTCTCTCTCTCTCTCTTACAATCCATTTCCCACGGAACAGACATAGGAATAGAACCTGCATACAATTCTAAGTCAAAAAGCTTAAGTATCAGACCAGAGGGCCACTACTAGATTTCATACAAGTAAAAAAAAAAGTAAAGTACCATTCGGACCAAACTGATCATAGGGCTGGTGAAGCAGCGTTCCATAGTTTCTGTGGCCACGGCATACGTGGGGATGTGTGGCCAGCACAAAGCCCAGCCGCCTTTACTTTACCCTTTCCTCTCTAAAAAATTCTAGCCTGCATCAGGATTCGAACCCAGAACCTTCGATCGCCAGTGGAACGCACTGTTGCTCGGCTACTGTGCTCCATGTAGTAGACTACTAGACTTTATACTTTATACTTTATACTTTATACTTTATACTTTATACTTTATACTTTATACTTTATACTTTATACTTATATACTTATATACTTTATACTTTATACTTTATACTTTATACTTTATACTTTATGCTTTATGCTTTATGCTTTATGCTTTATGCTTTATGCTTTATGCTTTATGCTTTATGCTTTATGCTTTATGCTTTATGCTTTATGCTTTATGCTTTACGCTTTATGCTTTACGCTTTACACTTTACACTTTACACTTTACACTTTACACTTTACACTTTACACTTTACACTTTACACTTTACACTTTACACTTTACACTTTACACTTTACACTTTACACTTTACACTTTACACTTTACACTTTACACTTTACACTTTACACTTTACACTTTACACTTTACACTTTACACTTTACACTTTACACTTTACACTTTACACTTTACACTTTACACTTTATACTTTATACTTTATACTTTATACTTATATACTTTATACTTATATACTTTATACTTTATACTTTACACTTTACACTTTACACTTTACACTTTACACTTTATACTTTATACTTTATACTTTATACTTTATACTTTATACTTTATACTTTATACTTTATACTACATGTATTTAAAAAAATAATAATTTGTAAGCAGAAATCTACCTAGAAAGTTAAGAGTCGGTAGATCAACATTTGTATTTAAATCGACAATCCTAATTGAGTTGGGGCGACGGGGACAGTAAAAAACGATTCGTTGCTTTTATTGTTCAATTCAAAGATTTAAAAAAAAAAAAAAACAGAAAAATTTCAGAGGTGAGACGTTATTACAAATTTTACACACACACACACACATTAAACAAAGGCCTTCGTATTTCATTTTTTCTCCACGCTTCTCCCAACACCGGCGCCCTTAATCACTGTAATGCCAGACCCTCCCCCCACCACCGCCCTTTCCCGAAACATTTCTCCATGACTACCCATTTCCACCTCACTGACCTATATAACTTGTACACGTGTATACAAACCATGTCGTAGTGAAATATTTTTCTTTAAAGAAGATAATTGACAGTAAACGCACGCGCGCACATTCACGTGCTCACGCGCTGTGTTGTCACACGTTGTCCCAAGATGGTTCCCTAACACCCTCGCTGCACCCACCCCCCCGCCCCAACCACCCCCACCGCCCATATACATATTTTTGTTTCTTCTCTTTACAGCGTCAATGTAAACACGGGGTTTTCGTTTCGGCGCCGTCAACCGCCCTCAGCCCCCCTTCCCTCCCTACCGCCCCACCCCCCGGCCTTCTCTTTACATTCCCTTTTTCTTTCCATCTCTGTTTATGATTCACGGTACGCGCGTGAGTATCGAGCCCTCCCCCCCCCCTTCTCCACTCTCTCTTCCACCCCCCGCCCCAAAAAAAAAAAAAAAAAAAAAAAAAAACAACAACACTGAAAACGAAACTTAAAGATAACAAAAACACATTAGTCCCCCTCCCCCCAAATTTAGTTTTTCTACTTCTGAGCGCAAGATGTCTCTATATTCTTAACATCAAAGATTATACTTAACGTAGAGAGAGAGAGAGAGTCACCGAGAGAGAAGGAGAGAGAAGAGAGAGATCGAGGAATAGAAAAACATAATAGAGACAGTAAAAAGAAAAAGGGAGAGAGAGAAGGATAGAGAAAAGTGAAGTGGAGTAAACAAGAAACATAGAACGAAAAAAAGACAAAAGATAGAGAGTGAAAGAAAAGCGATAGATGAAGAGAAAGACAAAGTAAGAAATAGCGAAATTGAGAGAGAGAGAGAGAGAGAGAGAGAATTAGATAGCTAATACAGAGAAATAGAAAGATGCAGAAAAAGCAAAGAGAAAAAAACAGAGAAAGATATATGATGGAAATAAAAAAAAAAGAAGAAACAGAGAGAAAGAATGTGAGCGAGAGAAAGTGCGACGAATAAGAGAGAGAGAGAGAGAGAAGAGAAAGCTCACGTTGAATGAATGTAGTCTCTATTGTCCTATCTAATGTCCGTGACGAGCAGTAAAAGCTAATTTCTATGGGGGGGGGGGGGGGAGCAACAACCTTGGAGGAGAAGGGTTTAGGTGGTGTGTGTAAGGGGCGTGTGGGGGGGGGGTATATGCGGTGGGATGGCGTACAAATGTAGCAGCCCCGTGTTTGGAAATGTCAAGGTACCCTAGTTCAAAAGAAGTCCGTATCCTACATCCCTATCCCCCCCCCCCCACCACTATTCCTCTCCTCCCCCCCCCCCCCCACACACTTTTTTTTTCTTCTGGTCATTTCATCCCTTTCCCTCCCCCCAAAGCCCCCCTTCATATTGCACGCGTCACGTTGTTTTCATCTGCCGCTGTATCCAAGCCGAGCTTTAACGAGGGTGGAACATGAGGGCGTGTGGGAAGAAGGAATAATATGTACCGGTAGATCTTTTTTTTTCCTCGTTTAACATCTTTACAGTTATGTAAACAATTTTATTCTTGCGCACCCTATAACCTAAATAGAAATGGGCTCGGGGGATCAGCCCCGGGGGGGGGGGGCGTTATGAAAAAGGGAGGGGGGCAATGATGGCGCTTGATGGAGCTTGTGACCTTTTTTTCTTCTTCCTTAAGTCTGCGGGCCGGCGCTCGCTGCAGTTAGTTTGGACTGGGTAATGTTTGCTTACATACATTAGCCGTCCTAACCGTTTGGTTATGACGGACAGGTGTCACTTTTTTACATTCTGTGTCAAGATGTTCTCTCCCCACTTCCCCCTACCCCGCTTTGTATCACTATATCTTTCTTTGTATTTATACCATTAGTCAATTTGTCATTTATTCAAATGTCAACTGTCATTTATTTATTGTCACATCATATATTATATCTAAAGACAGATGTTCGCCTTTCCCCACACTATATGTTTTTCCACCCACCATATGATATGGATAACGTTCACGTATTGTGGAGACTTCCTATCCAACTTTCAGACTATGTTGGATCATCGGCCTCTTTGTGTAGACGTAATGTGTGGCCTGCACAATGCCCTAATCAATTTACCGTTTCAACCGCTTCTAGTTCGATCTGTACCTCCAGGCTCAGGTTTAAAAAAAAGTTGTGAATCAAATCTGTATTCTAAATCTAGACCTTTGGGATGACTATTTAGAACTACCAAGACCCAGGGATCGGCAACCTTTTGCTAACAGGTTGCCAAACTAGAATTTCTATATCATTCAGCGTGCCAACAGCCTAAAAGTCATCCTGATCTATTATACTTAAAAAAAGTATTTTTATAGGAAAATTAATTTTACTCCATGGTATGACCAGTGCCAGAAGAAAAGGAGATTATTAACGGAGAAAATTGTTAAAGCGATTTATATTTAAAACAAAATTAGCGTGATTATCCTCTTTTTTATTTGTCTTTATATCAAATACAATATTTTGTTATTAAACATTCACAATTATGGTCATTATTAAAAACATAAAAAAAATTAGAACAAATTCAGAAAAGACCGGCAAGGTTCATGACTATCGAATATTCACAATTAATAAGAGTAACACCAATAGTCAAATCACTAAACCTAGAAACACTAGGGCAACCTTTGGATAACATTGTGTCAAAGTAGGATTTCTAATTCATTGAGCGTGCCAACAGTATAAAAGTCAAGACATTCTTTTCTTTTAGAAGAGTCTCTGTCTTTTTTGGAGTCTTGTGCGTGCCATTGAAAATGGTTCGGCGTGCCAAGTATGGCACGAGTGCCGTAGATTGACGACCCCTGCACTAGAGGACAGAAGGGGAAAGAGTAGAGTATAGATGATACATAAGGCATTAAACTCTAATTTAGAAATACAACCGAATAACAACCTGTTGAAATGCTCAGATAACATAAGGACAAAAACACTTTCCTTATCCCTTATGCGAGAACAAATGCATATAAGTACTAAGTACTCTATCTTCCCAAGTGGCATTCGGGCATGGAATGGGTTGCCTGAACAAACCAGGAAACCAGTAACTTAACATCATTTTAAATATATATAAAATGCAAGACTACACTCGGACCACAGATGAGCATATTGAGCAACAATCTTCTTTATAGAAGGCGCGTCTGTTATATATAAGATAAGATATTGTCGAAACATTATCATTTATTAGTTAAAATGAGGATCCAACACATGATAATATTAATTATCATTTGATCTCAGTTTAAGTGAGATGTCCTTTTGATGTTTCAACTGTATTATTTTTATTGGGCTTATACTATTATAGAAAGGAATAGATACGTAGTAATCATACAAACTGGGTAGTTAACGTAATGTTTAAAAATATACATACAAAATTCTTTAGTCATATAATCATCAATATATATAACTAGTGGTTATGCCCGTCGAAATGACGGAGAAATGAATGACTACAATGTGTTTTGTTAAGAGAAAAAGAAAAAATATACAATATAATATACAATAATATATAGGCCTATATATACAATAAAAACTGGAATGAGAAAGTTTCTTTTCAGTATTTAGTTTTTGTGCTTGTTACTTGCTTCTGGTCGCCCTGACCAACTACTGTACCGATGAGCCTCAAAGACTGGCGTAGTGTGAAAACAGCCGATACATTCCCATTAATAATACACCGGCGGACGAACACTTTAAAAAAAACTTTCAACATTTGATTCAATAGTGATACCAAACTAGTTATCTTTTGTAATATAGCAAATAATACTAACTATTTTTTTTTTCTAAATCCAACATTATGAACTTCATTACAATATTTAATTAATAGAGAATTAAAATTAATGTACTGTAAACAGTTGTAAATAAACATTTCCTGCATTAATTGTTTGTCCATTTAAAGAGTTTACCTTTAAACCATTAATAATTACAGAAATTACACAATATAGTGCTATTAAATGGGTCGCTTATAATTATTAGATTAGTAATACAAATACTTTTGTTTTAGAATTAAAGAGGATGAGCATAGAAACTCGTTTAAATGTAATTAGTCTGTATAAATAAATGAGCACCTTGACTTGAATGCTCAGCGCTAATTGCTTAATGTCAGATACATATATAGCTACTTCTGAGTGGTCAAGTATAAATGACCGCTTTTTAAATCTTAAAACAGCTTTCGTGTGCGATAAAATCTGTTCACAAGTGTAAGTTGAACCAAAAGCTGAAAGTTGAAGAGCGAATGCCTAACAGTTGAGAAAAGCAGATGACTTTCCTAAGCAGCTTCTGTCCAGATTTTTCACACAAATGGGTACATTTGGATGCCCATTCATTGAATGTTTAAAGTCAACTTGCTGAATTTTAAAATCACCCTGCACTTTAAATTAAAAAAATATCTACCTCTAAGAAGGTTGCAGTAAGGCCAAACCAATTAGGCTTGATATGGTATGAAAAAAATGTTTAGATAACTCCGCTTTGAGTGCTTCGATGTACTTCTGAAACTATCTATCTTAATATTCGCCCTAATATAGGGATGATCTCACGCCAAGATATGTTCAGTTTCAATGCAAATCCATTCCAGTGTTCCTTGTAAACGCAAGTTCAACTCACTGAAATGTGTTACTATGTCATTCAGAAATATCCGCTTCAACATTCATTTTTCATTAATAAAAAAAAAAATCTCTTGGCGATCCCTCGCGTGCCATTGAAAATCGCTCTGCGTGCCAAGTTTGGCACGCGTGCCTAAGGTTGCCTTATCTAGACCACCAGTATTAATAATTTGGTCAAATAATAATAATAATAACTCTTTTTGTATAGTGCTGCCAGCAAACACAAATCTTACTTAACACTCCTAGCACTTTTTATTCTTCTTCTTTGTAACCGAGATACATTGAGTGTCCAATTACAGTCTGTATTACCTGTCCAAGACCTTAAAGAAACAATCTGCTCAACCTTGAACTTTTTTTTTTGTTTTTTTTTTTAAATATATTTTGTGAAGACTTTAGGATAGCATTTGTACAATTTCTCAATTGGTTAGAAACCAATCACAAATTAAAGAGATATGCAGTGACGTCTGTGTGTGAGTGTATCTTTTAATAAATGAAGAGGAAGGGGCGTGTCACGCTGCCCTAAAACCACCAAGATCTGTAAGCCTGCCCATTCCCCGGTGAGCTCAACCCTCCCCCTCCCACCCGTGACGCCTTTGTCACCCCGCCACGCGTAGGGTGTCAAAATTATCAAATATTGAAACAGCTTTCTCGTCCTTTTCAATGTGCAAATTCTTTTTGGGCGGAGAACCACAGGCGTTTCTTAAGAATGGGTTCTTCTTTTGTACGATCAGAGAGACAGAGTGCGCGTGTGTGTGTTTTCCCGAATAGTGGGCCCATCGTTTACTTAACGCGCGTGTCCTGAGACACCAATCACAGTTTCTAAGGGGGACGACTCATTAAGGGGGCCAGGAGTTTGAAAACTTAAAGGCTAAAAATGTGTCGCTGGCTGAAATAGTTTTGTTAAAGTCTGCCGGCCGCTAGTATATTTTAAAATTAGAGTAATTCAATTTGTTTTTCAAGATTGATTACTGTCTAATAGAATTACTCACGTTGAAATCTTAAACAAAACACATACACACTCACACACTCACACACTCACACACTCACACACTCACACACACACACACTCACACACTCACACACTCACACACTCACACACTCACACTCACACACACTCACACACACTCGCCACGCACCTAAAAGCAAAAGGTAGAATTTAAAACTGTGCAACTTTGTGACTTAGTTAGTTCACCGGACTGTCAACCGAAAGGTCGCGGGATCTATCCATGCCGCCCTTGCATGAGTTTTGGGCCTAGTGGACGTAATGGTCTTCTATCTAGAAGGAACGTCTGTAAAACTTTAAAGAATATAAGTTAAAGGAACAAGAAGCCTTTGAAAATTTTATTCCACCACTATCGGTTTTGGGGGGCGAGCTTTCCTAGTTATCCTCAACGTGTCAAATAACATTTTCTACCTTTCTTAGTTCTCCTCATCGTGTCAAATAACATTTTCTACCTTTCTTAGTTCTCCTCATCGTGTCAAATAACATTTTCTACCTTTCTTAGTTCTCCTCATCGTGTCAAATAACATTTTCTACCTTTCTTAGTTCTCCTCATCGTGTCAAATAACATTTTCTACCTTTCTTAGTTCTCCTCATCGTGTCAAATAACATTTTCTACCTTTCTTAGTTCTCCTAATCGTGTCAAATAACATTTTCTACCTTTCTTAGTTCTCCTCATCGTGTCAAATAACATTTTCTACCTTTCTTAGTTCTCCTCATCGTGTCTAATAAAATTTTCTACCTTTCTTAGTTCTCCTCATCGTGTCAAATAACATTTTCTACCTTTCTTAGTTCTCCTCATCGTGTCAAATAACATTTTCTTATTTCTCCTCAACGTGTCAAATAACATTTTCAACCTTTCTTAGTTCTCCTCATCGTGTCAAATAACATTTTCTACCTTTCTTAGTTCTCCTCATCGTGTCAAATAACATTTTCTTAGTTCTCCTCAACGTGTCAAATAACATTTTCAACCTTTCTTAGTTCTCCTCATCGTGTCAAATAACATTTTCTACCTTTCTTAGTTCTCCTCATCGTGCCAAAGAACATTTTCAACCTTTCTTAGTTCTCCTCATCGTGTCAAATAACATTTTGTACCTTTCTTAGTTCTCCTCATCGTGTCAAATAACATTTTCTACCTTTCTTAGTTCTCCTTTCTTACGAATGTCCGACAGATTAACTTTTTCTTATTATTTTAATGATGTTGAAAATATTATTTTTTTAGTTTTTAATTTGTTTCTTAAATCATTCATGACGATTTAAAGCAAGGGATGTCAATCTTTCGCTAATGGTGTGCCAAACTAGGATTTCTAATTCATTCAGCGTGCCAACAGTCTAAAAGTCAACCTGCTCTATTATACATTTTCTTAAATATTATTTTTATAGGACAATTAATTTAACCAAGGCCAAAAGCAAAAGAGATTGTTTATAGAGAAAATCGTTAAAGCGTTTTATATTTAAAACAAATCTTTACAAGTTTGTGATTATCTTTTTTTTTTTATCATATACAATATTTTATAACAAAACTTTCCCATTTA
The DNA here is from genome assembly GCA_949126835.1 of Anisus vortex. Lineage (NCBI taxonomy): Eukaryota > Metazoa > Mollusca > Gastropoda > Planorbidae > Anisus > Anisus vortex. The sequence goes on along the minus strand of OX421507.1, from coordinate 11,336,793 downwards.
TAGTAATTATTGTCTTTACAATATCATGTTAGTCAATATGAGGAGCTAATACCTGCAAATATTAATTATATTTTGATCTCAGTTTAATCTGGGAAGTCCTTTTTCAAGTGATTACAACGATAATCAAGAACCATCCACTATTGTAGAGAGGAATAAATACGTAGTGATCATACAAACTGGGTAGTTAATGTAATGTTTTAAAATATACATAATAATATGCATTCTTTAGTCATATAATAGTTATATAAATTTCAATTACCTTTTACATTATGATCATTTCAAAGTTATAAACTGTACGAGATGTATTCTTTTATATAAAAAAAAAATAAAAGAAACATAGGAATATCAGCGCAAATAAAAGTTTTATTATCACCCTTTAATTCAAAAAGTGTCCACATTTGAGTCAATAGTCTTAACTTATATATACCCTATATATAACAGACGCTACTTCTATAAAGAAATTATTGCGTCCTACGTTCATCCGTGGTCCGAGTCTAGTCTTTACATTTTTAATAATGTTTTAAATGATGATATTTTACAGGTTTTCCTAATTCGTTCAGGCAACAAATTCCGTGTCCGAATGCCATTCGAGAAGAAAGCGTATTTATAAGAATATCTTCTCGCATAAGGGATAAGAATAGTGTTTTTGTCCTCGTGTTTATCTGAGCATTGCAACATGTTGTTATTTGGTTGTTTTTCTAAATTAGAATTTGACGCCTTAGGCCTATGTATTTTTACTACTTTACTCTTTGCACTCCTGTCGGGGTCTGCAGGGGTCTGCAGGGGTCTGCAGGGGTCGGCAACCTTTTCATAACAGTGTGCCAAAGATTATTTCTAATTCACTCAGCGTGCCAGCAGCCTAAAAGTCATCCTGCTGTAGCACTAAATTTCTTGTAGAAGAGACTTGAATAGAATTTTAAGCCATCTTACGCGTGCCATTGAAAGTCTGGAACGCGTTCCGTAGGTTGCCGACCCCTTATTTATAATATACAATGATACTGATTCCTTTAAAAATTACTTCAATTTAATATTGTTTTTTTTTTAAATTGTTTTTTTAATTTAAAATTCTAATTAGAAATTTGAAATAAAAACTAAAAAAAAATGTTTCCACTGGGGCTCGAACCCAGGACCTTCCGCGTGTTAGGCGGATGTGATAACCACTACACTATGGAAACGCTGTAACTACAATTGCTTTGTTGAACTTTTGTTTTTATTTTGTGCACATTTCTTTGCTCAATATTTCCGTTCTTTAAAAAAAAAAAGGTTTTCAATATACATTACACTCTAGCATAGAGGTCGGTAACATAGGGACAACCTAGGGTATGCGTCCCACGCTTGGCTCTCAGAAGAATTTTTAGTGACAACCGAAAGACCAAAAAAAAAAAAAGGCAAAT
>OX421507.1:11072899-11330399 GCA_949126835.1 Anisus vortex | reverse complement strand
GATCCTTGGTCTGACTGTATAGTCTTTGGAAGACCGTATCTTGAACAAAATGCAATCAGTGCGTCAGATATCTTATCTGCGTTAATGGTGCGTAGCGGAATAGCTTCAGGATATCTCGTGGCAGTGCACATTATAGTGAATAAGTACTGGTGTCCTGTCTTTGTTTTAGGCAAAGGACCTACACAGTCTATTAGCAAGTGGCTAAATGGTTCTGCAAAGGCGGGTATTGGCTTTAGAGGTGCTACCGGTATAGTCTGGTTAGGTTTACCAACTATCTGGCATGTATTGCATGACTTGCAGTATTTTGTGACGTCACGATGTAGTCCAGGCCAATAGAAGTACGGAAGAATTCGACGGTAAGTCTTGTTCACTCCTAGATGACCAGCATATGGCGTGTCATGAGCCATGTGTAAGATGTCATTACGATATATGGCTGGTACCACAATCTGACTTCCTTCTCTGCAATTGTCATTATCACATTTCACATCTCTCCATTTTTGCATTAATATTCCCTCCTTCAGAAAAAATCCATTTCCTTTAATTTCTGCCTCCTGTTCAGTTATCACCTTTTTCTTCAGGTGTTTAATTCCTGAATCTCTATTCTGTTCTAATAGGAGTAATTGTCGAGGTGACAAATTACTTTCAGTAGTCTTGACTGAGGGACCACTCAAGATGTCAGCCAGGAAAGTTGCCTGTAGGTCAATTTCTGGTTCTATTTTTGACTTTGACATGGTTTCGACAGACTTTTGTTGTTGGGCCATACCTCTCGTGACGATGCATATAGGTTTGATAAAGCTCTCACTTTTATTGAGGTATTGTTTTTTCTTGGATATGGAATGCACCACATCTCCAGCAATATCATTTCCCAGTATTAAAGAAACACCTTTAAACGGAAGTGATTTGTATACACCCACAACTACATTTCCAGTGAAGTACGCACTCTTCAGCTGTATTTGATGCAAAGGAACTTGTACATTTTTCCTTGATACACCTTGAATAGTGAGATCCTGTCCTGTATATGTCGATTGTGACGTAGGAACAGTATTCTCTAAAAGTAGTGAAACCTCAGCCCCTGTATCACGGAGTATTCTGATGTTCTTTTCACTAGTGACACCATTTATTATGGATGACACGGTACCTTCTTCAATGAATGGTAAACAATTGCTTGGTATCTCAGTATCGATGAGATCTGTATCCAAGTTATTTTTGTAAGAGGTATGTTTAGTACTCATGGTGGTTCTATCTGATATAGACTCCTTGGAGCTCAGATTAGAATTAGAATTATTGAAAACCATTGTCTCTATTTCAGGAACTATTTCTGGTTTCAAGTTTCCAAGATACGTGTGTTTTGTCAGGTTATCTGCATTAGCACTAGGTATCTCTGTTTGAGTTCTAACATCCTTCTTTACATTTACATGAGTTCTTTGCTTTGGCATTGCTACATACGATAAGACAACATTCTTTTTATTCGGGTTCCCATTCAATATCCAGCACTTTTCCTTAGTATGTCCAATTCGTTTACAATGGCTACAGGTTGGCTTGGAATTAGTTGGACCTTCATTGCTCTGCTGGTGTCTCTTTGATTGATAGGATTCATTTGGATTCATGGTTTTCTTTTCTACCTTCATATCTCGATTCTGGAATTTAGATTTATCTACTGTTGTAAATTTATTGCTGGAATGGATAATAACATATTCGTCTGCCATCACTGCTGCTGTTTCTACTTGTTCTACACCTTTGTCTGCTAAATGTATTCTTACATCACCTCTGATGTTATTGTTAAAGTCTTCCATTAGCATAAGATTAGCTAATTTATCAAAGTCTTTGTTTACACCTTTGGATCGAATCCATCTTTCAAAATATTTCTTTTTCTGTCTTAGAAAATCAACATGGGATTGTTCCTGTTCTTTCTTAGACTCACGAAACACTTTTCTATATTTTTCAGGTGTTAATGCATAACTTAGCAGTACTCTATTCTTGATCAGTTCATAATCATACAATTCCTCTTCAGTAAGACTTAATACAACATCAAGTGCCTTTCCTTTGTTCAGAGCTGAGCGTAGAAGTATAGCTTTCTTGCCCTCGGGAAATTGATAGTCTCTAGCGTTTCTCTCGAAAATCATGAAGAACTCTTCCACCGAATTATCTTCAAAAACTGGAATATGTTTCTTAAACTTATACAGTTCTGCATCTGCTTCAGAGCTTGCATTCGAATGATTTGACGTACGAGACCTTGCTATCTCAATTCTTTCTTGGCTTGCTATTTTCTCTCTTGCTATTTCTCTTTCCATCTCAATTCTCTTGTTTTCTCTTTCTCTTTCCATCTCTAATTCCATCTTTCTTAACTCAAGTTTAAATTTCAATTCTTCACTTAAGTCACCAGTTGTATGCTTTACTCTTTGTTTTATAGGAAAAGGTAATTCATCATCTGATTCATCATTAATGTTATCATTAGCAGTAGTTTCTTCAATAATTAGTGTACCTTGTTTTCTTAAACACTCAGTTACCTCTTGAAGTAATTTAGTTTTTGATGGCCTAGTTTCTGTGATAGAAATGCCCAATGATTTAGCCAATTCTTTTAATTGTATCATTGACATTTTATTAAGCTGTTCTGAGGTTAGATCAAATATCTCTGGATCCAATGTAAGATTATTTGTGGCTTCCATTTTATATATTAAAAGTTACTATAAATCTTGTTAATAATACAATAAAGAGTCCAACTTACTTTCTGTCCTTTGAATAATTCACTACACCACACAGTTCAGATTTGTCACAACAAGGTCATAAAAATAATACTTTCTTAGAGTTACTTTGTTTGATAAGGTAATACACAAGATAATTTTCCAGGCTGAATAGTTAAGTTTTCCGATTCTCAATAGCAATGTTCAATTCAATCACAATCTTTAGTATATTGTATATTGTTCATATTTTCCAACACAATCCATCCAAGTTACGAGTATGTATTACGGCAGTTGTAAATAGTTTGTGTAAATAGTATAACGATTCTTGAAGTTGAAGTAAATCCTCTAAACGTTTGTTAGTAAATCACTGACGAGCAAAACCCATTTTATTACAAGGCAATTTATTCACCATAATAAATTATGGATGAGACCTTCTATTTATATCACACAAGTATAATTATGATTTATAATGTTATTACGGCTAGAGCCCCCATTCAATTTATGAAAATAATAGTTATAGTATTGTTATTATTAGTGTGAGTATCCTTGTATTAGTGAAGATCTTATTATATCATTCTGAAGTTTATTTGTAGTTGTCTAGAGTATTCCGTGGTTCTTAGTATCCCCTGGCAATTCACATAGCGTAGTTTTAGAGTTTTCAGTTGATTTACTTCATGTATAACTATTTGTGTGGCTCATATTATACAGCAAGAACCTCGATGTTGAGTGGTAGTGTAGATTATTAAAATAGTTGTATAAATATTACACATACACACATGTAGATAACTTTGAAATATTGACGTTAACCAAGTTGTGTAGAAAGCAACGATAAATTTGGTTTAATTTACAACATCAATCCAGTAGGAATCCAAATAATATTATATACACAGTCAAGAAATACACATATTCCAATTAGTAATGAATATCCTCAATGAACATATAGCATTGTAGTTAATAGTAGAACAATAAATTTTCCATCATACAAATCAAATAGAAACGATACTCAGAGCGGAGAATATTTGATGTTACTAGATCGAATGCAAGCCAAGAACTGACTAAAAGTGTCGAATCGCGTAGAAATATATTACGGGTCAATCGTTGGAAAAACCCGACAGCCTAGTGACACGAGAATTTTAATCAAGCCTGCGTGCTGACTGCGTGAACAGATACTTTTTATTAAGAACAAGCAATAATGCTCTAACAAAATAAGGAGAGACCGGACGACCTTGACATGCTGTATTCGCGTGCACAGTTCATGTTTTTATCGAGGTTAATAAAAAAACAATAATGCTTTAATTAGGTTAGGAAAAACCCGGGGAAAACCGTGAGCTGAGAAATATTTATATCGTTTAAACGCAATTCGCTTAAATGATTTAGTTGGTTTATTAACATTACAATGTAGGGAATTTACGTTTCGTAACAATATCCCTATCCCCCCCCCCCCTCAACTCCCGACTTTTTATCATCAAATATCCCAGGAGTCATGTGCAGCCTTAACAATGCTGTTCGTCTATTGTTGCCGTACCCTTCCGCGCCCCAGCTTTCCCTGCGTCCCTCCCCTCCCGCACACCCCGGCTCCTCCAATCACAAACCCCCCACCTTTCCTCCTGCTCATTGACTTGCAGACAGGCGTCTTGCCGGATGACAGAATGGAATGGAAAACAATTAAATAACGACCGAGTTGGTCTTTAATTAGGCCGAGTCAGAAGTTCTGGAACTTTCATCATCAGTTTTTTTATTCTTTACCTGGAAAGTTATATTTCAGAGCAGGGGAGAAGCTCTTGGGTAGGGGATGGGGCTGGGAATGGGGTGGGGGGTAGAGTGCAGACGAGCCGTAGTGCAGACGACCATGTTGACAACCAGGCAGAGAACTGAGCAAGGCTCGTACACTTACCACACTGGGTGTATGTCTGGACCGTTCCCTCTAGCCAAAATGACAGAATTTTTGTAAATCTAACCGACTTAGTGAAAAAAAAAAAAAGAGAGATCTCAACGAAAAGGCCAAGCGGCGGTCTTTACTTACTGAATCTTGAAAATATATTGCAGGCAGTGATATCGGCGGGATCATATCGCTCAAATATTACATAAACGCCAAGTTGAGCTCTTTAAAAAAAAAAAATTATAATACAATGGTCTCGGTGACCTATTTCGTGTCTTCCCCCACTTTTTGAACTTCATTCTGGTGTACTCCCCCTCCTCCCCCCTCCCCTCCCCCAAACTAAGAATGACAAAAAAAATAGAAAGAAAAATATTTTTTTTTTTAATTCAAAAGACGAAAATTGGCCGTCATTTCAGTTCTAATGTGTATTTATTTTTAAATTGAAAAATGACAGTGAAACTGATACAATAAGACTAGTTTATTCTCCGAAACCTAGTGATATTATTTTGTGAACCATGACTTTCTGCCTATAGATCTGATATATGTGGAGTGAACAAAAAAAAAGATTTTAAAAAAAGAGAAAAAAAAAATAATAATTTTATTTTGTACTAAATTCCCTTTGTTTATCAATATAAATATCGAGTCAGTTCTTTTAACAACAGAAAGGCAATAATTAGGCTCTAGAAAGAATAGGATGTTCTTAAAATGTATATCAAACGCTGGTTTCTGTGTGGGACAACACATAACAGAGCAGTGCCCGCACATTGGGGAGGGCTGAGGGAGCGTATGTCCGGGGAGGGGGGGAGGCGAAAATTCTAGGGGGGGGGGGGGGCTTCAAATATAACATAAGTTCATACCAGAAATTTTAGGAAAGTTGAAGGGGAAATAAAAATTTGAAACACAAATTGTGAACAAACGGAATAATGAATAAAGATGGTAGAAGTTAACTTCTTATTTATTTACACTCAAACTGTGTTATACAAATGTTTCACTTTTAATAGGCTCACAAATGTTTCATAAAAGATTGGCTCATCGAGAATATTCTTAATAAAAACATGCATTCAAATTTTTTTTAAAATCATAATAATTAACTAAGCGCAGGTACTAAACAAAGCAGTTACAGTATGCAAGGGGGCTGAAACTTTTGTCCTGGGGGCGCTACATAGGCTTTTGAGGGCCTTGCAACAGAGGCACAGTTAAGTTCAAATGTTTTAAACTCAATTATAGTCTGGATTCGCTAGAAATTCTCTACACATTTCTTCTGGCATTTTATCTCGTCTTTCAGTAGTCACACAATGCAGTTCTATAGAAGCGTTCACGTTGCAGATCTTAACCCTTCCCGTACCGACGTACTTCTATCTATGCTGCCTTCAGTTCGGCTATATACGCGCCAGGGACTGTAAGGGTTAAAAAAAAAATACAACTTTATCACGGGCGTCCATAGAAAGGGGAGGAGGTGGATACAAAGGGCACTTGGCACACGTCCGTTATAAATACATAAAAACAATATGTATTCATATAGATATAGGGGGCAATGTGACCGAGCAGCAGCGCGTTTGGCTGGTAAACCGAAGGTAATGGTTTCGCATCCTGGTGAAGGCTAGAATTTGTTCTCGGGTCTGGATGGTTCTTGACTTTAGTTGGGGTAAAGAAAATGCGTCTGGGAATTGCGCTTGCCACACAATCCCCTAGTATGCCGTGGCCACAGTAACTGGTGAATACATTTGGTCCTACGGGATACTTTGTACGTTTTCTTTTGTTGTTTTGTTACCTCTAGGTATAGGGATCGATATTAATATACATTTTGATACAGACCAGGGGTCGGCAACCTTGTGCTAACAGTGTGCCAAGCTCTGATTTATAAATCATTCAGCGTGCCAACAGCCTGAAAGTAAACCTGCTCTACGATATTTTTTTTTTCTTATAAGACAATTTATTAAGCTCCGTAGCAACACCGAGGCCAAAAGCAAAGGCACTTTGTAGAAAAAACAAAAAAAAACTGAAGTTATTTATTTGATAGAAAATATTAAAAGGTTTTCATTATTGAACTTTCACATTAATGGTTGATGTCTAAAAATGTAATATAGTTGTCAAGAATTGATACTTTGCACCAAGTTGCACCTGCTAAACATTAAAAATATATTTTAATCTCAGCCTAACTGAGATTATTTGTGAGATTTTTATATTGTAAGAAACAAACAATCATTGTAATTAAGCGGAATTGATACGCTGTAATAATACAAAGTGGGTAGCTAATGTAATGTTCAAAAATGTACTTATAAATTCTTCACGTATATAATATTTATATAATAATTTGTATCTATCTTTTTAAAAATAGTTTTATCATTTTAAGCTATATTTTTAAGCCACACATTTTTTTAACAAATGAAAAATAGTAAAAATTTTGAAAAGAACGTGTTAACTCAAATAATAACTGGTTAATTATCCCCCTTTAATTAAATTAAAGTTTCCAAGTTTTATTCTATAGTAGTGATGCCAAACCTGTTGTTTTGTAATATAGCTAATAGTACTTTTTAATAATTATTTCTTTATACAAATCTGGCATTATATATTTTTATTTCAACGAGTAATTAGAGGTATTATACTAATTTACGTTAAACAGTTGTAAATCAACATTTCCTGCATTAAATGTTGAAGTCGGTTTAAGGATTTTTTTCAAAAACATTAATAAATACATAATATAATGCTAATATATAAGACTGTTATATTTAATTAAAAGAATAAAACAAATAAAATTGTTTTAGAATAAATTTAATTTATGCTTAATTAAAGAAGACGAGCATAAAAACTATTTTGCTTCAATCTAACCTGAAAAAGCCCATCTATCTTTCTAAATTTTACCATAAATAAGTGAAATAGTTTAAATGTGTTTTGAAATTGATTTCACTTCCAGATATGTCCTGTTTCAATGCAAATTTATTCCAGTGTCTAACGATTCAAGTGCTGATTGACCCCGACCTTGCAAAAGCAAGTTCAACTCATTTTAATTTGTTAGTATGTCATTCAGAAACATCGGCTTCAACAGTCAGTTCTCCTCATTCAATACCGGAACAAATTTTGTTTTCATCAATTGCTTCGAGACTAGAAAGGAATCTATTCAAAACATAATCTCGTCTAAGATAAAGAACACTGAGTGCAACGGCAGATCTCTATATTCCATATCACTTTCTTCACACTTTCTTGCAGAAGTGACTTGAATTGCTTGTAAATCAGTAAAATGAGCGATGCAATAAAAATTGACTATTTTAAGTCCAATGACCAGATCTTTGCACAGAAACTTATATTGAGCGTCAACACTCGATGTCAAACGTGATTTTCATGTAGTTAGCATTAAAAAATCTCCTTTCTTGGAGGAATCCCACGTGTGCCTCTCAAAATCGCCCTGCGTGCCAATTCTGGCTCGCGTGCCTTAGTTTGCACATGGTATAGAATATGGACGATATAAATGAATCAATTTAAGAATTGTTTTTACGGGTGATGCTGGGTGATTGCCGCAAACTTTCTAGCATAGTTCTTCTTGCTGCCCCCACCCCCCTGCCAACCACCTCATTCCCTCTATTAAATAATGTAAAAACTCTGTCCGCCGTCGCCTGTGCTCTTTGACCTGACCCTCAGAACTCTATTCCATTCTCAGCTCTCATTGACCTAAACACTCGTTCCCTCCTCGGTCAAGGAATGCAATCTTCAAAGACTCCCTTTTTATGTTCTTTTTGTTGTTGTTGTTTGTGTTCAGCGTGAATGTGTTAATGGGGACGAATCTTTGTGCGTCACTTGTGTCTGTGTTAAACGAAACAAAAAGTAATATAAAACATATAAAGAGGTAATAAAGTTTAAAATGTTCATAAGTTTGGCTTATGAGACTTCAAAAAGTCACCAGAAATTAAAAATGTTAAGCAGACTTGGTAAGACTGTCTCATTTTGTTGAATAGAGACATTTATACACTTCTGTTGGTTTTGGATGGCTTCTGGCTTTAATATGAACCACTCTCCACCCACGAAAAAAAAAAAGTCATTCACCTTTAACCTTTGAAGAAACAGTTCAAGCCCATTATATGACACGTTTACAAACTTTTAACTTAAGTGAGTATCCCGTCTGACCAAATTGATCCATAGGGAAGGTGAAGCAGTGTTCATCGGTTTCTGTGGCCACGACATACTTGGTGATTGTGTGGGCCAGCACTATGCACAGCCGCCTTTACTTTACTCCAACTAAAGGTCAGGTACCCATCAAAGCTGGGTAGACTCAGTGACACACTCTAGACCCGGGGGAAAAAATGCTAGCCTGCACCAGGATTCGAACCCAGGACCTTCAGCCGAACGCGCTGCCGCCCTACCACCGTGCCCCAATCATACATTAAACCGCATAAAAAAAAATAATAATTCCAAACCGAATCTTTCATTTAACGTCACCTTTCTACTTTATCGCTTTCTTTCTTTCTGTCACCTTTAAATCCTGTGTACTGAATTCTAACAATTAGACCTTTAGTTACAAACCCCAGTAAACGAAGTAGTTTTTTTTTTTTTTTTAAATAAACGAAATCTATTTGAAAGGCGTTCAATAACTTCATTTACCCCCATAGGAGTGAATCTATTGACACAAACTCTTCTCTAAGTAAATCTTTGAGTCTATAGACTGATAAGATTTTGGCCGAGACATACAATCCCCCTTCCCCCACCCTCCCTTTTTACACCTGGAACAAAAGTCTAACGTTCGCTAACACTTAAAGTTCTAGAAATAATAAAATTGGCCACGGTCACCCCCCCCCCCTCCCCCCTCATGCTATGTGGGCGCGTCTCTGTAGATGACACCTGTGGGTTTTCCCATAGGAACTTTCACCTATGCCAGTTAATTGCTTCTCCGTTTAATAGAGTCTTCGGTAGTAAGCACGCAATTTTGTGAATATCATTATTAGGTTCTAGTTTCGAGTCAGTTGTGGCTATATGTTTACTTAAGTTTCATGAACTTGCTTTCATTGATCAGTGGCTTTTTTAAAAAAAAGGAGGGAAGGGGGGGGGGGGTATAAGAAGCATGAATATAGGCTTAAACTATGTGGTATTTTGAATTATTAGAAACATAAAGCAGTCAGACAGATAGATACATTGAGTGATAGACATAGATAGATATACAGATTGATCGATAGATAGACTGACAGACAGATAGACAGACAGATAGATATATACATACAAAGAAAAGTAGATATATAGACAGACGGACATAGAAAGATAGATAGATATACAGATAGCTGAAGATACGGAGAGATATTAGTTACATAGATCTATGGATATACAAAAGGAGACATCGACAAATAAGGCACAATATAACACATAGAGGGAGGGAGGGGACGAGTGGGGTGTAAGGAGAAACAGAGGGGAGAGCAGGGCAGTGAAAAGAGGCAACAGAGAATGAGACAGGGTGCGAAAAGAGGCATTCGGCAACAGAGACAGATAATGAAAAGAAGGGCAACAGAGACAGATAGTGGAAAAAAGGGCAACAGAGACAGAGAGTGGAAGAAAAGGGCAACAGAGACAGAGAGTGGAAGAAAAGGGCAACAGAGACAGATAGTGGAAAGATGCAACAAAGACAGATACAGATTTTGAAAAGAGGGCAACAGAGATAGATACAGATAGTGAAAAAAAAGGCAACAGAAAAAGTTAGGGAAATGGGCAACAGATACAGATAGTGGAAAAAGGGCAACAGAGACAGACAGTGGAAAAAGGACAACAGAGACAGACAGTGAAAAAAGGGCAACAGAGACAGACAGTGGAAAAAGGACAACAGAGACAGACAGTGAAAAATGGGCAACAGAGATAGAGGCCGTGAATAAAAAGAGAGACCAACATGGAGTGAGAGACAGCGTTCAATACAAGTAAACAGACCAAGCTAATTTTTTGGCCATGTCGTTAATGTCACCTAAAGCTGCACATCCTATTCCAGTTAATGCTTTCGAGTGTCCCCGCAATGGATCAATTTCCTCTGTCAGGATGCGCTTTCATGTCTGATACCGCCAGGCCTTGTCAGAAAAAATAGAGCATCGCCGATACGCTCGGCACGGGAAGTGGAACGATCAGGGAATTCGCCCAAGCTGTGTTGTTGTTGTATTTATATATAATATTTTTAGAAATATTATGCTATTGTTTTATTGATATTTATGCAATACTAAGAAAAATATTTACAATAGAAAGGTGTACTATAACGGTTGACTGTTAATTACATAATCACACCTACCTTAAATTCTAGTCGGGATTGTCTTATATATTACATATGCTCCTTCTGTAAGGCAAATTATTGCATCAGTGGTCCGAGTCTAGTCTTGCATCTTTATAAATATTTTAAATTGATGTTAAGTTACTGGTTTTCCTGGTTTGTTTAGGCAATCCATTCCATGCCCGAATGCCACTCGGGAAGAAAGAGTACTTATATGCATAATTTGTTCTCGCATAAGGGCTTAAAGAAGTGTTTTTGTCTTTATGTTTATCTGAGCATTGCAACATTAGAGGACTAGAGGTCTATGCCTTTGATTTATTCAGAAAACATAGCAAATTTTGTTGAGCCTCTTGGCTTGCATTGGTTGATTTATAATGGGACACACAATCGATATAACATTAACCTGCATAAATTATGTCTGTATATAATGGTGATATTCAATCATTTCGTATAAAACTTTTATTGTAAAACAAAAAATTGTTTGGTTTCCTGCTAGGCAAGATTTCGCTAAGCAGGACGTAGCATGCCAGGCTGCCCATCTCCCCAACCCATCCCTATTTTTAGTTTTTATCCGCAGCAGACGATCCATTATGTCTGCGACACACCTGATCACGTGGACACTGGGGGTATCATCCTATCGGTAATCGCTGTCCTGATTGGCTGCTTCCTCTGTCCTGGTCGTCTGCTTCCTCTGTTCTGCTGGAGAAGATAATTGCGCGGTTGTTTTCAACACAGGCCACTTAACCGGAGAGCGATTGTTCGTTTTTGCTTTTTTGTTAATTGTGTGTGTGTGTGTGTTATTGTATTGTTTTCAAAAATTAGATTTCAAATCTAATCTTGATTAACAAGTACTTGTACAGTGCCCCACCCCCTCCGCCCACAAATATCAACCGTCTATCTATCTCAAGCCTCCCCCCCCCCCCCCAACCCCTAGAAACCCAATAATTGAATTTTTTTTCCTTGTAATAATCTTGATGAGTGGTTGCATAAATTTAGGAGGAGAAACCAGTTCCATACCAACTGTATAATTTTATGATTAAAAAAAAAAAAAACAGTCATAAATCAATGACATATTTTTATGATATAACAGTCCAGGATCAACTATGCAATTTTTTTAATCATAAAAACAGTGCTGAATCAATTGGATAATTTTATGATTAAAAACAGTCAAGCACGAATTTTATGATAAAATAGTCATGTATCACCTGTATAATTTTATGATAAAGACAGTAATGATCCAATTGTATTATTTTATGATAAAATTTTCATAAACCAACTGTGTAATTTTAGGATAAAAAAAACGTTCATGTATCTTTTTTTTTTTTTGGGGGGGGGGGGGGGGGGCGAAGACCTATGAACACAAACCATTACAAGCAGCCATGACAGTTTGCATTGGTCCTTTCCAGGAGTTGATAAAACTATGTGCTTGGTTGGCAACCGGAGGTTATTGAGGGCATTCCTCTTGTCCAAATGTCTGTAAAGACCCCCCCCCCCCCCAACCGCACCCGCAAAGTCACGGTTCGCTTCCTCTTCTGTCTTACGGGAAAAAAAAATCTCTTGTCTTCATTCAATAACATTTTCTCGGAGGGGGAAAACCCTGTTCAATTTAGCGCAGTATTTATTTATTAGAATGTAACTATATTTATCTTGCATTAAATCTATCTTCTTCCGTGTTATATTATGTTACAGATGCTCCTTCTGTACAGATGTCACTTGCGTATTTCGCTTATACCGGGTTTGAGTCAATCAGGATCATTATCCCGCCGTTTATGTATTCTGTATGAGATTATATTCTGTATGTCAGTTTTCCATTAACATTTTTCTTCAACGAAACCCAAAGGCTACATCTTTTTTTTTTGTCTGAACAAGTAAAATAGTATTTAAAAAACAAATAATTAAAGATTGTTAATAAATTTATCTTTAAAAGTTTAAGTAGCAAGGATTTTCTCAGCATTTTGTCTGATTCCGAGGTTATAATCAAGAACAAACTTTCATTTACTGGATAAACTACCAAGTACTTTCAGCTGGTCTAAGACATTATTCTGAAGGCAAAATTGCCATGCCCCCTATCGCCCCCCCCCCCCCCCCCCCAAATATCCTTTGGTTGAAAACTAAAAAAAAAAAAACAAGCTTGCGGAACTCTTGGGATCGTATTGGACCCTCGCGATATCTGATTTGTGAATCGCTGGTGTGCCTACGGAGACTTTTTGATTATTCTTTCCTCTACTTTTGCTATTGTGAAAGCATGAGATTTATCTGGCGGGAGAGTCTCGTAGAACAGCCCCTTGATCTTTTCTCTCGGACCTGCGGTGGTGTTGCGACCGGCTGACTGACCACTCGATCATCATTCCGGTGGTCTCGTGTTCAGAACCAAGAAGCAGAAAAAATGTATCGGTGGCGGGGATGGATGGGTCCCTGAGTCTACTGAAGTTCTTCTGAAACCCGACGTAAGTTGGCGGGAAATGTTTTGTAACCTTTTACTCCCCCTCCTCTTTACTTCTCTCTGTCTCTCCCTTTACCACCTCCTCTCTCTCTCCTCCCAAACCCTTAATGTCTCCGCCCGCTCCCTCCATGTTTACACATTTTTTTTATTGCACTCTACACCAATTTCCTATTGCACTATGGGAACAATTTAGGCCTTCTTCCGGTAGCAAGGGGGGTTCAAAGTTCAACCTCTCCCACCCCAAAATATACGGACCACATCCTTGCACTACTCAACGGTTTTCTGTTTATTTCCTTTATATAAGCAACAAAAACAAAACAAAAGACATTATAAACTGGTCCAGTGTGAGTACACGTATGTGTATGAGTGTGTGTGTGTGAGTATGATGATCTTTCTACGGTACTTTACTTGACTCATTGACCACTGCGCGTGCGAACTATAAACTCCAGTACATCAAAGTGCCCTCCTTTTTTTTCTTCTTAAAACAAACTAATCTCTTGCAGGCATTTTAGGGGAAGGAGCTTGGTGCCGCCGCTGGAGGTCCATAACTCTTTCCATTAAAAAAAAAGGAAGGGGTAGAGGATGGGGGCTCTTTTGACTTCACCGCCCACACTACCTTAAAATAAAAGGTGGTCCCTTCTGGTTATGATTGTTTCTGGGCTGAGTTCCTTCCATTAAAGCAACATAAGAAAATGAATGATTTCACTAACCCCCTCCCCCCCCCCCCCCCCCCCAAACAGAGACAAAGCTAGGATATTCTGCGCCCTGTGGTCGAACGATAAAAATAAACAACCCGGCACCCCTCCCACGTTTACTAATATTTTTTTCTAAATGTAACGCTGTAAGCATCGTTTTGGTGCCCTCTTTAACTTGGGCGCCGACGGACATATGCCCCCTGCCTCCCCCTTAGATACAGTGGCGTAGCCAGGTTTTGATGCTAGGGGAGCGAACTTTTAGGAAAAGTATTTTTGAGAATGCGAGCGAGCATACTCTTTTGGAGCTCGGAGAACTAACTCTGCCGTGTCCACGAACCACTGATACATCACCGTGAAAGTCAGGCACAAACGGTTGGCCGTTCCTGTCCACTCTAAGTTCCTTCTTATGACCTGGTATCCACTAGAATAGGGTCGGCAAACTTGGCACGCAGAGCGATTTTCAATGGCACGCAAGAGGCCTCTAAGAGGTGTGTTATTATTGATGAAAACAAAAACAACTACATTATTCACTAATATTTATATCGAGTGAAATCTATTTCACAACATTTCACATGTGTACTTCCCTTTACAAAGACATATATTAAGATATATTGTTGGGCTTTTTAGAAGCACATCAAAGCACTCAAAGCGGAGTTTCAAGACGTTCAAATTGATTTGTTCATACCTAATTATTAAGCATAACTGGCTTAATCTTACTAAAACCTTCTTAGATGTAGATACTTTTTTTTAAATTAAGTATAGGGATATTAGCGATTTGAAAACGTAGCCAGTTGAATTTTAAACCTTTAATGAAATGGGCATTAAAATGTGCCAAATTGTTTAAGAGATAAACTCCTCAAGGTTGAATGGACAAATAATTTAATGCAAGAAATGTTTACTTATAACTATTTAACGTAAATTAATTTTATACCTCTAATAATTAAATCTTGTAATGAATACCACAACGCTAGTTTATGTAAAGAAATAATAATTAGTAATATTTGTTATATTACAAAACATTACTTGTTTGGCTTCAATATTGAATCAAATTTAGAATCTTTATTTTAATTAAAGGGAGATAATTAGCTACTTTTATTTCCGCTAATATTTCTATATTATGTTGTTTTTTATTTTATTTTATAAACTAAATGGTCTACAAATTATAACTATGACCAAACTGTCAAAAAGTAGTTGACAATTTTATAAATATTATATGACTAATATAATATATGCACATTTTCTGTACATTACATTAACTACCCAGTTTGAATGATTACTTAGTATAAATTCTGCTTAACGTCGCTCCAAACTTTAACACAATTGAGAAAGTTAAAGATCATCTCAGTTAAACTGAGAACAAAATACTATAATCAATATATATCCCGAAAATGCGGAGCATGTCCTTCAGACCTGCCCTCTGTATCTTTCTACCCGGTCAGCCTTTTGGCCCCTGGGGTGAACTAGAGCAACCGACAGCCACGGCTCAGTTCATTACAACTATCGGACTTGTTGTCTGAATCCTCCCAATCATAACATGTGAGAACGAAGAAGAATATCAATGATACATAGGTATCTTGACAACTAAATGATAACCTTTACAAAAGATTACCATAAATGTGAAAGTTTGGTAATATAATTTTGTATTTGGTATAAATGTTAATAAAAAGGATGATAATCACATACACATTATTTTTTTAATTAAAAATAAAACGCTTTTAACGATTTTCTCTAGAGAGTTCCTTTGCTTTTGGCCTTTGTCTAGCTACGGATTTAAATTACCTAGTCTACTTGTCTTATAAGAAAAAACAAGTATAATAGAGCAGGTTTGACTTTTAGGCTGTTGGCACGCTGAATGATTTAGAAATCCTAGTTCGGCACACCATTAGCAAAAGGTTGCCTACCACTGCTAGAGTGTGACCTTCATTTCATATCAAATTAAATTAAACTAAAATTAACTAGATCTGACAAGGTTCATTAAATCATATTGTAACAAATTAAATTGTCGAAATGCAAGTTTAAAAAAAATAATATCAGAAACAGTATAAATTGTGCTACATGGCTTGTTAAAATTATTACATTATTTTTCCCGAAAAGGCCCTTTTTTTCGAAAATGGTCGTAGGGGGAGCGGTTTCCCCCCCCCCCTGGCTACACTACTGCTTAGATACGCCTTTGCCCCTACTCACCCGAACCAAAAAAATAATAAAAAAAACATACGTGACATGATAATGATGCCAAGCTTGTACAACGATTGTACGACGGCTAAAAATAGTTTTCTAAAAAAGCCAACGCTCGAAACATTCAAACCCTTGCTGTCTTAAAGCTTGAAGATGATCTTGTTCATTGATGCTGAAAGACAGAAACACTTATAATCAATTCAAATTTTCATTTGATCAATAAACTAATTTCATCTTATCTTATCTTATCTCTTTAGAAATCTTTGCAATATTCGTTAAAGAAGAAGCAAAGAAATAAACAGATGAGCATAATAATATCTACATAAAACAATTATTGATTTTATATTATAGGATGGGTGGCCGAGCGGTAGCCAAAAGTCCTGGGTTCAAATCCTGGTTGAGGGTTCCCTAGGATTCCCTGGGTCTGGAGGATGTCCATAAGTCTGAGCACTGTGCTGACCACACAATCTCCTAGTCTGCTGTAGCCCACAGAAACTGGTGAAAGCTGCTTCGATGGCTCCGTGGCACAATTTGGTCCGTTGGGACTATTTGACTTCACTTCTGGTAAAGTCTTCTGATGTTTCAATTCTTGATATTCCAGAGATTCGGCTGAAATTGGTGAATGCATTTCATTGATCTTTTGGTGGTACTTAGAAAAGATTATAGTATAAAAATTTTGATGAATGAATGAATGCTTTTCATTATTTTTTTCTCTAAAATCGGCAAGTTCTACTTAATGAACCCTGCCACACATACACATACATATACACACACAGGTACTGACACACGCTCGTACATACACATCTTGTACACAGGAGATTAAAATAAAAGAAGAAAAAAAAACACTTTTAAGCCATGGGGGTCTTTATCGTCTGCTCGAGCGGAAGTTGGGACCTCCCAGAATCTGTGAAAATGTCAGCCAACGAAATAAAATGCCAGTTCTGCCTATATTTTTTTTATAAATATTTTCTCCTTGTCTGTTATGTTTTTTGACGATTGTGATTAATATAGGTCATTTAATTTTTTTATTTATTTTAGAAGTATTAAAAACCATTAAGGAAATGGATACGTCTTTAAAAAGGTCAATGTATGTATGCACTGCTTGCTGCCAACATTTATTCCATACGATTATGTCTCAGTATTTTTTAATGTTTTGTATCTCATCACACAAACATATACAATGGCGTAGGAAAAGATTATGCACGCTGTCCAATGGGGGTAGGGGTGTCGCTGCGCGTAGGGGCTTCTGGCAGAGAGCTTAGTCAATTCCTGCAAATCTAGACCTTTTCAATGATCCCGTATAATGATCCCGTATAATGATCCCGTATAATGATCCCGTATAATGATCCCGTATAATGATCCCGTATAATGATCCCGTATAATGATCCCGTATAATGATCCCGTATAATGATCCCGTATAATGATCCCGTATAATGATCCCGTATAATGATCCCGTATAATGATCCCGTATAATGATCCCGTATAATGATCCCGTATAATTATCGTTAATTGTAATTGTAATTGTAAATGTAAGTGTTAAGCGCATAGAACTGATTGCGGGATATGCGCTATATAAGCTTCATTATTATTATTATTATTATTATTATAATGATCCCGTATAATGATCCCGTATAATGATCCCGTATAATGATCCCGTATAATGATCCCGTATAATGATCCCGTATAATGATCCCGTATAATGATCCCGTATAATGGTTCTTTTGCGAGAGTCATCACAATAACGTAATAGAACTATAGCAGGGCCCATAATTAAGCCAGTATTAGGCAGTATTAGGCCAATATTATATACATTGTATAATCGGTTTTCCGCCAGAGACTGGAGCCAAAATAGTGAGCAGACATGCAATATCTATCTAACTATCTGTATTATGTAACATTTATCTTACCTATCTGTTTATCTATCTATCTATCATATATATATGTCTATCTGTCTATCCGTCTATCCGTCTATCCGTCCATCCGTCTATCCGTCCATCCGTCTATCCGTCTATCCGTCCATCCGTCTATTTGTCGATCCGTCTATCCGTCTTTCTGTCTATCTGTCTATATGTTTATATGTCTATCTCTGTTTATCTGTCTATCTATCTTTCTGTCTATCTATCTATCATTTATCTTTCTATCTTTCTATCAAACGTGGTTAAAAAAATTAACAAAACCTTACAAGGTGAACAGTTTGCCAACTTATTAACTCACAAATATAAATAACTTTTATCCCTATACAACTTTTATTCAAATATTACATATTTTATTCAAACTTAAGTCTTCTAATCTTTACCAGAGAACTGATATTGAGCTTTCTGCATTGGTCCCGTTTTTTTTTTCACGAATTGCCGGGACGCAGCATTGGAAGACAATATCTCTAAGCAGAATGCGTCTTTATGCGCATATAAAGTGTTTCACTAGGCTTCTCATTGTGTGTGCGTGTCTGTATGTGTGTATGAATAAATAGAATACTTGTAGCAATTCCCTGCCATTGTACGTCCAATGTGAAGCAGCCCTAATGCTGTGGACACAACACTTGTGTATGTCCCTTTAATGTTTGCACACAACAAAGTCTAGCTACTTTAGTGCTGAATGAAGGAGATGTGGGGTGATGGTCACAATGATACAAGGGAGTTTCATTGAGGGATGCGTGAGTATCTATTGTTGTAGTATGACAGTCCGGGGACAGCAAGGACGACTATAGATCTTGTTGTTAGTTTTGTGAAGGACAACCCCCCCCCCCTCCCTCACCCCCCGGAGCCCTCACTTCTACATTGTAGTATGCCCCGCAACAGTATTTATATATCCACCACGTTGCCAGGCAATGGAGTTTCATACTCTTGCAGGCGCGCGCGTGGCATCCACTGTGCACTCAACCTCCCACCCCACCTCGCCGACTGTCCCAGACAACACCTTGACAACGTGGATTCAGGTACCCCGACTTTCATTCTCTCTCCACATCAATTCTCCACCATTACCTACCCTCCTCTCTTTCTCCATCGCTTACTCTTTTACTCATTCGTCTAAGCAACTTAAATCCCCTACTCCACTAACTAAAAGAGTAGGGCCAACTCATTCTAAAAGAAAGGTCAAAGACCCTTTTCGCCTAACTCTCAAAGTGGTCAATGTGTTTTATTATCGTCGTTTTTTTTAAATACTAATTTAACCGACAAAGTATTTCAGATCAGTCATTGGTTGAGACGTGTCACGTGTTATGCCTCCAAACCAACATTTTAACCAAAAAACAAACAAACAAACACAAAAACAGACAAACCAAAAAAACAACAACCCTGAATGACGCCTAGAAAACCGTAGACTAAACATATTATTTTAAAGCAGTTTAATTGACACATAGATTAAAGATGTATTGATAGATAGATAGATAGATAGATAGATAGATAGATAGATAGATAAATAGCCAGACATACAAATATATTTCTAGACATACTGATAGATATCTAGATTGACGGATATATATCTAGACAGACAGGTAGATATCTAGACATACAGGTGGATATCTAGACAGACATATATATATATAAAGATAGCCACATAAATAGACAGACAGACAAAAGACCACACCAAGACAGAGAGCCATGATAAATTGTTCCTGTATTTACAATCACTCGTCAACATTCTAGAAATGTTTGGAGACACTCGCGTCGCTTCCATACAATCTCCGCGTTACGGAAAATTAAACCCTCAACTGAAGCCCGTTTATCTCAAATCGCATTCACTGAAACACACAATTTAGCCCATTTGGGGAATGGGTGGGAGGGGGGGGAACTACCTCACCCCACACACACACTAAATATACCGGGCTGTCAATGTTTATCTCATCTTTTCATTCCCAACAGCCTTACAGTATTAAGTAAAGAATTGGTCTTTAGCGTTCGTCTGAAGCGTCTGGATGATTCTAAAAAAAAATGTTGTTTAAACAACAATTAAGGGTAATCATATTACTAAATCTTGTGGATGGTATAATTTTGATGTTGATTTGTTTTGGTTCAAGAATAGAACACAATCTGATTAGAATTTTATAAAAAAATATGAGTTGTTTTTTTATTGTTTAAATTTCTAACTCATGACTTGCTGAACTGCCCGGTCTATTAAATAGTCATGCAATATGATATTATCATTGTTCAGCGGGTTTGATGGGTGATGGTTGAATGGGTGATGGTTGAATGGGTGATGGTTGATGGGGTTAATGTTTACAACACACCAGTGTGTTGGTTAGTTGTTTTTGTTGGTCACAACAACCCAAAATTATGCCAAAACTGAAACTTCGTAAACTCACGCTAGACTTTCAATTAGAAAAAAACAACAACCAACAGGTCTAGCATTAAATGATCCACATTGGCAACAACAACACCGTATAGAAAGACCTAGATCAAACTATTAACGATAAAATGCACTGGTTTGCTATATAGACAGTCTTTTTTTTTAACAATGTCACATTTTGTTTGCACTTTTATATGGACGTAGGTATTATGTTGCACTTTTTCGTGTCTATAGAGACAAGGTTTTCAGTGTGAATGCCACGTTTCCCGTAAGACCATTTCAGATCCGTTGTTTAAGTACGCTGAGACATACTGAGACATACGGAGACACGTGTCTCTTGTGTGTCATATATGAAGCATTGCTATCCGTCTGGATTGGGGGTTCCGGTTAGACTGGAATGTTGTTTTTTTTTACATTTTATAGTGGAGCTCATTTTAATGAGTTAAGGTTATACCATCTTAATTCTTATTCTTTAGGCCATTATGTTTTTGTCGATCTTTGATATAGTTAGGGTGATTTTATGAGCTAAGGTTATGTTTTGGTTGTGATTTTGTTTGTGTTGAGATTATTAGAATTTTATGGTGCAAAACTTCAGATTGACACACTAATTAATTTGTTATTATTATTTTTTTTTTAGCCGCACAAAGATACTATGAGGTCAATAAAACATAATTTTAGACTCACTGCAATTCTTTTATCAGGTCTTCTGGTGTAAAGTGTAACCGTCCTTCACCCCCCCTCCCCCGCACGCACGTATTCCAAACTCTTAGGTTGACAGACGCTCGCTCGCGCAATCAGCCAAAAAGACACCACGGTGGTGTAATCAAATGAACTACAACAACATCAACAGTATAGAATGAGAGAGAGAGAGACACACACAGAGAATTAACAAAGAAAAAAAAATATCAACAAAATAGATGCCCTGCCATTTATCAACTGTTCTGTTGATCGGTCGCGGAAAAACGCGGAAGACAAGGGGAGATCATTGCTCTTATCTCCTCGAGTTATCTGTCCCCCTTCTCGTGGAACATCAGAAGGGAGGTTATGTGGATTTAAAAGGGGAGAGAACTTAAAAAAGGAAATAAAGCATCAATCATAACTTTTTTTTGGTATGAGGTTTATGAAGTAAAACATGATCGTAAGTTCAACAGATAACCTTTAACCTTACGATAAGGAAATATAATCCCAGATCTTAAACTGTTTAAACATATAACAAACGAACAATAAAAGTATAAAAAATATATATATATAACGAACAGAGGGTAAATAGAATATTAGTCGTTTCGATAATGTTTGTGATAAGTATGTTTTCTTTGTATCTGTCGGGGTGATTCTCAAATTTAACGAGGTGGTATCAAATATATATATCCGAGGTCACCGTAATCAAGGACGATCGCAAAATATTTTTTTTTAAACGCTAAATGTCTATTGTTTTATATTAAGCATACCGAGTCATCATCATCATAATTGGCTCGTCACCCCAGCAGTCAACCACAGATCTCCAGATTCTTCTGTTTCATTCTAACTTCTAACTAGCTGGTTCCAGCTGTAAATGTAACCTATCTTTCCGGTGTCTGCCTCAAGGTCGCTTCGACAGTTATTTCTTGGGCGGTCTTTTTTTCAGGTTACCTTGGGGGGATCCACTTCAGTGCCTGCCTGGTGACATTGGCTGGCGGCTTGCGTAAGATGTGCTCTATCTAACACTATCTCCTCTTTCTGATGTCTTCTTCAATAGGAAGTTGGCAGGTTCTTTGCCAAAAGTCAATGCTACTTATGTTGTCAGGCCAGCCGATCTGGAGAATCCCACTGAGGCATGCTATTTACGAAGGTCTGGAGTTTGCAGGTGATGGTTTTAAGTTGACATTAAAACCACTACTAAACAAATCGGGTACCTAAGATTAAAATGCATTGACTAACATTATTTCGTACTATTATTAGGGATAGGGCCTCGAAAACGTTATGCACTGGAGACCAACGTTTTGAGAACTGCTCATTGGAAATGTCTTCGAGTGGCCAGAGATCAAAGCAAGAATAATACTATCTCTGTCTTTATGTCTCTGTATATAGTTCTCTCTCTCTCTATGTCTTTCTCTCCCTCTCTCTCCCTCTCTCACTATATATATGTGTATCTTTCTTTCTCTCTCTCTTTTTCTCTCTCTCCCTTTCTCTCTCTCTCTTTCTCTCTTTCTTTCTCTCTCTCTTTCTCTCTCTCTATCAAACAAGATATACTAACATATCCATCATAGCTCGACACCTGACTGTTTACACGTTACACACTCGTCCCCCCCCCCCATAATCGGCCCGCCCCTGCCCCTCTCGAATCCTTGCTTTAACCTCTCGCCATACTCCAAAATATTTTTCCCAGTTAGGTGTCTCCCATTGCCTTGGCCATCTTATCTGGACAAGGTCGTAAAAAAAATAAAATAGGCTAGACACTAAAAATATTAAGATGATGGTGTCTCGGGTTAGTTGACAGTCTTATAGTCTTCACCTGTACGGGTTACTTGACACGACAGCACGTGCGTTAGCTGGGGGCCGTCAAACTGTTGTTTGTACCAGTGAGCGTCAGCGTACCTGATCTCAAGCACATTGTGTGCGCACGCACCTCTCAGTGTACGTCCCTATGCGTGTGTAAGATATGTAATGCGATGCAGAGCCGTTACGTTGGGAATTGATGTCAAAAGTCTTGAAAACACATTTTAAAATTTACCTTCGTTCCACATTTTTAGACCCCTACTGTTTAACTTTATGGGGATCGGTGGTGTACCGTAGGTCCCGGGTTCAAATCCTGGTGAAGATTAAGATTTTTTTCCCCGGGTCTGGAGGGTGTCTCTGAGTCTACCCAGCCCTGATGGGTACCTGACCTTAGTTGGGGTAAAGTAAAAGCGACTGTGCATTGCGCTGGCCTCACTTAGTATGCTGTGGCCACAGAAACTGGTGAACAATGCTGCACCGGCCTTAGGATTAATTTGGTCCTAGGGTACTTTACTTCCTGTTTTACTTTTATATTAAGTCACTAATGCTACTTTTATTTGCTTTGTAAAGTTTTAAACTATTAATTTAGCTTTATATCCATTTTCAGCCTAGAGAATTGTATCCGTGTTCTTGCTTGAAGGTTGCTCAATGTTAAATGCGCTCTGAGCTTACATTAAGTTTCTTGGCAGCGCTGTACACATAGATATATTGTTATTATTATTATTAGAAAAGTGTAGCACCTTGAGGCATGATTTCGGTGTTCTGGGCCTCACAGTGAAGTAGGCCACTGCTGCAGGATGTGCTCTTGATTTTGGAGTTCAGTCGAACATGGTCAGTCAGGCTTGGTGCAATATGTTGCTATATACGATTCCTAAACGTCTATAGTGACATATGGTTGTCTATATATTGTTTCTTATTGAAACAATGGCTGTACTCCATTAATCTTATATTCAAAAGTACTCGATACAAATTGAAGGCCACTTATACACGTGTAATAGTGCATACCATACGTTGACGTAACTGCGACAACATTATGTCTAAAAATAAATATTTGCCTACATTTCAATAACAAATTGTGGCATTATTAGTATTGTAAAAAAATACGGTCTCGATAAGAGACATTCTAATGGACACAATAAACTGGAAAATAAAGTTTTATAAGTTTTAAAAAAAATGCATTAACAAGAAGTCGTTCAAATGGACATTTACAAATAAGGATTAACAAGAAGACATTCAATTGGACATTTACCAAGTTAAAAAATCAGGATTAACAACAAGACATTCAATTGGGCATTAGCAAAGTAAACAAATAATATTAACAAGAAGACATTCAATTGGCCATTTACAAAAATAAGGATTAACAAGAAGACATTCAATTGGACATTTACCAAGTTAAAAAATCAGGATTAACAAGAAGACATTCAGTTGGACATTAGCATGCAGCACACGACACCAACAACTGTCGCAGTCATTAAGAAAAAAAATAGAATGAATGGACAAGTCAAGGAAAAGCGTGAACCTCCGACAAGATACAAGACCTGCAAACTTTCACCTCTGCCCCCCCTGGTCGGGTCACTCACGTGCTAGCCAATGCGCCCCCCTCCCACACCCACCCCTCCAGTTTGTTTTCTTCTCACCCATTCTTTCCTTTCGCTACTTCTTTTCTTTCTTTTTGTCTTTCTTTTCTTTTTATTCATTCCTCCCGTTCTGTTTTCCCTCCTTTCTCTTTGCCTACGGTGTTTTGACATGGCAAAATGTTTCAAACACTCAAAAATTCTGAAAAGGGTGTAGGGTGGTTCGTGATAGGGGGGGGGGGAGTAGGGGCGCCCTGTGTGATGAATTAATGACAGGGGCGTGCGTTCGACCTAAGCGCCAATGTCAGTGGACCCTCACCACCGCCACTCCCCTCCTCCCACATCCCATCACTCCCTTCCGGAAATAAATCTGCCACCATCTTTAGCTTTTTGCATACGAGACAGGTAGCCATTTTTGACGAGTTGATACTAGGGGAGGGGGGGGGAAGGCTTCTAACTCGAAAAAATAAAGTTTTTGAACGAGTCATCCCACTAATACATCAAAAAATATAATTATAATAGTCAATACATGTAGTATACTTTTCTGGCCATCTTGGTCTATGGGGCAAGTGAAGCGGCGTAAGCAAGGGGACTGTGTAGCCAATACATTGCCCAGCCGCCTTTTATTTTGCTTTTAGCTGGGTAGACTCGGGGACGTCTTCCAGTCTCGATGAAAAAAATAAATCAAACACCAACATCCTTCATGTTAACCGGGATGCTAACCCGATACCCTTCGATACGGCAATCCAGGCGTACTGCGCAGATTTATTTAGAATTTAGACCTGCGTCCCAATTGAGTCAATGGTTACAGAAATCTGGTCTACAGATGAAACGCCACGAGTTAATTAGTGGACGAGTTAGTGAACATATGGTTAGTTGGTGAACAAGTTAAGTTAGTTAATAGATGTGCTAGTGAACAAAATCGTCAGTGAAAGAGTAAGAGAGCATCTTAGTAATCTAGTAAATGAATGTGCTAGTAAAAAAAATTATTAATTATTGAACGAGTTGGTAAACAAGTGAATCAATGTAAACACACGAGAGAGTGCGGTAAAAAAAAGCAACAAGCAAAATATGAAAACTTTAAGAGTAACAAAAAAAGACATAAAAACATCCACCGTGTTTAAAAAAAATAAAAATGTATGAAACCATCCATTTTCAACATTGTCCACCTAAACTCTACTCTCCAGGGGCGTCGCTTTACTCAACCCGTGTCCATTGTACTGTTATAAAGGTCACTTATTGGGCGTGGTCGCGACTTATCCCCCCTTTTATGTTGGTGTTCTTGTTTTCTGGAACTTCCGCATTTCCGTTACGGAAAAGATTTCTTGGTTGCAGTTGACCAAACAACGTTAAGCTGCTTAAGCCATAATCAATAATACAGCTGACCAGTCTCACCCTGTGTCATCGACACCCCCAGCCCAACACCCCCCCCCCCACACACACAGTTTAACTCTCTTTCAAACAAACAAAATGACACTTTTTACTCCATCTTTCCAAACCTGTCTGACTCCCATAGTAAAAGGATTTTGTAGTCCAAAAGGTCTTCAGAATCTTGACAGATACAATTATAGGCTAAGTGCGAATCGTTTCAATCTTTTCTTTAGTGTATGTGTTTTATGTTGTGGCTTTTATTGACATACGAGCTATGCTTTTTGAAGTGACCAATGTATGTGTTTTTTTCCTTTTGAAAATACTACAACATCAAAATGGTACATCCATCTTTCTTTTTTTGTATATTATACACGCAACGGATTAGAAAGTTGTATAGAACTTTTCCTTCGCTTAATCCTGAAATTAGTATGATTTTGTGAGTGAAGAATAAAACACAGGAAGTATATTTTGTGAACGTTGCACATGTTTGTGTGTGTGCGTATATGTGTGTGCGTATTTGTGTGTGTGCGTATATGTGTGTGCGTATATGTGTGTGCCTATATGTGTGTGCGTATGTGCGTATGTGTGTGTGTGTGTATATGTGTGTGTATATGTGTGTGCGTACATGTGTGTGCGTACATGTGTGTGCGTATATGTGTGTGCGTATATGTGTGTGTGTGTGTATATGTGTGTGTATATGTGTGTGCCTATATATATGTGTGTGTGTGTATATGTGTGTGTATATGTGTGTGCGTACATGTGTGTGCGTACATGTGTGTGCGTATATGTGTGTGCGTATTTGCGTATATGTGTGTGTGTGTATATGTGTGTGCGTATATGTGTGTGCGTATATGTGTGTGGGGTATCTGTGTGTGGGTATGTGCGTATATGTGTGTGCGTATATGTGTGTGCGTACATGTGTGTGCGTATATGTGTGTGCGGATATATGTGCGCGTATATGTGTGTGCGTATATGTGTGTGCGTATATGTGTGTGGGGTATATGTGTGAGGGTATGTGCGTATATGTGTGTGCGTACATGTGTGTGCGTATATGTGTGGGGTATATGTGTGGGTATGTGCGTATATATGTGTGCGTACATGTGTGTGCGTATATGTGTGTGCGTATATATGTGTGTGGGTATGTGCGTATATGTGTGTGCGTACATGTGTGTGCGTATATGTGTGTGCGTATATATGTGTGCGTACATGTGTGTGCGTATATGTGTGTGCGTATATGTGTGTGGGGTATATGTGTGTGGGTATGTGCGTATATATATGTGCGTATATGTGTGTGCGTATATATGTGTGCGTACATGTGTGTGCGTATATGTGTGTGCGTATATGTGTGTGGGGTATATGTGTGTGGGTATGTGCGTATATGTGTGTGCGTACATGTGTGTGCGTATATGTGTGTGCGTAAATATGTGCGCGTATATGTGCGTATATATATATTTGCGTATATATGTGTGCGTACATGTGTGTGCGTATATGTGTGTGCGTATATATGTGTGCGTACATGTGTGTGCGTATATGTGTGTGCGTATATGTGTGTGGGGTATATGTGTGTGGGTATGTGCGTATATGTGTGTGCGTACATGTGTGTGCGTATATGTGTGTGCGTATATATGTGCGTGTATATGTGTGTGCGTATATGTGTGTATGTGCTAGTGGCGCTCCCTGTGAGTACGGTTGGTTGTGAATGTGATTCGCGATTTTCTGGTGGTTTTTTTACCCGATTTTAGCGGGTACAGAATATCACCGATGAAATATTTTACTTTATATATATATATATATATACATGTGTGTGCGTATATGTGTGTGCGTATATGTGTGTGGGGTATATGTGTGTGGGTATGTGCGTATATATATGTGCGTACATGTGTGTATAAAAATATTTTTCTGCCAAGTTTTTTGTGTATATTATAAGCCGAATATTAATAGTAAAGTACCCGTCGGACCAAATTGACCATAGGGCCGGTGAAGCAGCGTTCATCAGTTTCAGTGGCCACGACATACTAGGGCAAGTGTGGCCAGCAAAATTCCCAGCCGTCTTTACTTTACTCAAACACCCTCGAGTCCAGGAAAAAATCCTAGCCAGGAATCGAACTCAGGACCTTCGATACGCCAGTCGAACGTGCTGCCAAGTAGAATATCTGACTTTTATTTAGAATAATTTGACCGAAATGTTAGTTGGTACCTAAAGACCAACAGCAAACAGCAACAACAAAACTGTTGAAACTAGGAACAACTCTGTTCTCAAAGCTGAACAGGAACATTTTGAAATGAATGTTGACGTTTAACGAATATTCTTCTTATCTTATGTATTGCAGACGCTCCTTCTATAAAGAAGATTATTGCGCCCTACGCTCATCCGTGTTCTGAGTCCAGTCTTGCATTTTTATTAGTGTTTTAAATGATGTTGTGTTACATGTTTTTCCTGGTTTGTTCAGGCAACCCATTCCGTGCCCGGATGCCACTCGGGAAGAAAAAGTAACGCAAACTAACATTTGTATATTATGCTACTGTATAGAAAAGCACCAAAACACAAAAGAAATAAATGAAATGTTTATCAATACCATCCAAAATCTAAACATAGACCAAATTAATAAAAAACCAACAAGAAACCATAATATACTAGATTTATTTTTAACGAACAGACCAGGACTAGTATTAGATTATGAAATAATCCCTGGACTTTCAGATCATGATATTGTCAGAGTAAATAACAAAATAAAAATCCAAATTAGCAAGAAACCTAAAAGAATAATTTATCTCTGGAATAAATGTAACACAACAGAACTACATCAAGCAGCAATAAAATTCCAAACCAATTTTCTTACTAAACACAATATAGATAGTCCAGTTGAAGATATTTGGCAATTTATAAAAACTAACTTAAAAGCAATAATGGCTGACTCTGTGCCAACAAAACAAACATCAAATAAAATTAACAAATGTTGGTTTAACACTAAACTAAAGAAACTGTGTAAACAAAAAGAAAATCTTTTCAAAAAGTTTAAGGCAACTAATTCAATTAGACTACATAAAAAATACCTAAAAATTAAACATTTAACTCAGAAACTAAGCAGACAGCTGCAGAATGAATATGTAAACAATGTAATTTCTAAAGATAATAATAAAAACTTATGGTCCTACATTAAATCAAGAAAAATGGACACTACAGGCATAGCTCCACTAAAAGGCCAAAACAATGAAACTTATAATGATAATGAAACTAAAGCTAATATCCTAAACACACACTTTGCATCATCTTTTTCAAATCCAGGTGACAAAGAAATATTCATAAATTTAAACAAACTAGAAGAGATAGGAAATATAAATGTAGATGAAAAAGGCATTAAACAACTCCTAACCAACTTAAAAGTAAACAAAGCTTCTGGTCCAGATGAAATACCAGCAAGACTGCTTAAAGAACTAACTAATGAAATATCTCCAATCTTTAAAATACTTTTTCAGGCCTATCTAAACCAGGGCAAAGTGCCCAAAGATTGGAAATTAGCCAATGTAACCCCCCTTTTCAAAAAAGGAGATAAATCTGACCCCGGAAATTATAGACCTGTTTCTCTAACAAGCATAACATGTAAATTACTTGAACATATAATATATAGTAGTATAGTAAATCATCTAGACAAACTAAATGCACTGTGCCCACACCAACATGGCTTCAGGAAAAATAGATCATGTGAGACTCAATTGATAGGCTTAATAGATGACTTGTCTAAGGGATTAGATAATAACAACCAAATTGATGCTATATTACTAGATTTTTCAAAAGCATTTGATAAAGTTCATCATTCTAGTCTTCTTAAAAAACTTAAATACTTTGGCATCTCTGGTCCCTTACATCAGTGGATTCAGGACTTTCTTATAGGCAGAGAACAAACAGTGATAATAAATGGCTCTAAGTCATCACCAATAACAGTAAACTCAGGAGTTCCACAAGGAACTGTTCTAGGGCCCCTACTATTTCTAATTTACATTAATGATCTGCCTAATTGCATCAACACAGGCACAAAAGTAAGATTATTTGCCGATGATTGCATAATTTATAGAATAATAAAGACAGGAAAAGATAGTGAACTTTTACAAAAAGACCTAGATGAACTACAAAAATGGGAATCAAACTGGAGTATGTCTTTTCACCCAGAAAAATGCCAACTAATAAGGGTATCCAAGAAAAAGAAACAAATAATAACAAACTACTTCATTCATGGTAAAGAACTAACTCAAACTAGCAATGCTAAGTATCTAGGAGTAATAATAAATGATAAGTTATCTTGGAACCCTCACATTGATGAAGTAATTAAAAAATCAAACAAAACATTAGGATTCATAAAAAGGAATTTTTACAAATGTAATAAGAATATAAAACTAAAATGCTATCTCACATTAGTTAGGCCTATACTAGAATATGCAGGATCTGTATGGGACCCATCAACTAAAGAAAACATTAAAAAATTAGAACAAATTCAAAAAAGAGCTGCAAGGTTTATAACTAGTGAATATTCCCCATTGACAAGAGTAACACCATTAGTCAAATCACTAAACCTAGAAACACTAGAGGACAGAAGGGCAAAGAGTAAAGTAGTAATAATACATAAGGCATTAAACTCTAATTTAGAAATACAACCCAATAACAATCTGTTGCAAAGCTCAGATAAACATAGAGAAAAAAACACCTTCCTTGTCCCTTATGCGAGAACAAATGCATATAAGTACTCTTTCTTCCCGAGTGGCATTCGGGCATGGAATGGGTTGCCTGAACAAACCAGGAAAACCAATAACCTAACATCATTTAAAACATTAATAAAAATGCAAGACTAGACTCGGACCACGGATGAGCGTAGGACGCAATAATCTTCTTTATAGAAGGAGCGTCTGTAATGTATAAGATAAGATAAGATATTAGACCTAGCCTATATTGTAAAAAATAGATATATATGCTCCACCCCCAATTGTCCCCCCCCCCCCCCCACATCTTTCCGTACGCTCTTGGTGTTCTTGTCAAATTTCTAAAGGAGAAGAAAAAAAAAATCAAAACTATTGAAACCTTTTAAACTATTTATCATTGTTTGCTAATTGTATTTCTCGCTTATCTCCCCTCGTGTATTTCCGGTGATTTTTCATTGGCTGGTTCGTTTTGTATAGTGTATCTTCAGGTACGACGCCTGCTCAATTAAGGCCTTTGAAATCCCCCGGACGTATCTCTAACAGATGGTGTCAGGGGACTTCACTCTGGTACATTTCCTAGATTTGCAACAATGCTCTCTTGTTAAGTGCACTGCATGTTTTTCTGACAATTTTTTTCTTCTGTTTTTCTTATGAAAGACAATAAACACACGAGAGAGAGAGATAGAGAGAGAGAGAATATACGTTTCTGTTTGTGTGACAGTCAAGCATAAAGACAGACAGGGGAAAAAAAGGGTGATAAAGAAAAACTCTAAGGAGGTTTTTTCCTGTTAGAGAAATTATCCCCGGCGATGTTTCGAGAACAATGGCTGCTCCTTTGAATAATGGCAGTCAGTCGGACAACTGAGGATATGGGGGGGGGGGGGGGAACAATCCGAGGCCCATTGTCCACAGTCGTACCCATCCATCTGTCGCTCAATGGAGAGAGTAGGAGAGAGAAAAGAAGACATAGAGAGAAAGAAAGAGAAAAAAAAAAGAACACTCAAGGAAAAACAAGACGAGATCAGAATTTTAAAAAGAACGGAAGGTGAGTTAAAGAATATTTAAGGACGTTGGGTGGAGGGAGGGAGGGGGGGCGGAAGAAGTGTGCGCGCGCGGCCCCCTTTTCTTCTGATCTCTTACTTTCGAATGGTAGACGTCAGGTTGGAGAGAAGTGATCGCCTCGGCCAGATAGTTCTAGCTGCACTCGCACCCACGCGCCCGAAGGACACAAAGACCCCCGCTCGTGGGGTGTCTATTTGCACGTGCGAGTGTTTGAATACTTGGCACTGTGGCAACGTATACGTTTCTTTTCATTTTAAATATTCTCTCCTGGGGTTTTCTATGTGACAGCTCAAGACGGGGGTCACGTGATATGATCTTCCATAAAAAAAACTGGTGCCCTTCCTCCCCACCCACCCCCCAATCCATTCTCCTTTTCCCGCGACCAAACCTTGAGTTTTCTAGAAAGATGTTTGTTTTAATTGCATGGACGCACTCAGAAGGTGGACTGGGACGTAGTTCTCACGTTGTGCCGCACCTATTTGGCAGAACTAGTGAATCGTGAACTGATTTCCACCCGCCGCCCCACCCCCACCTCCACCCCCCACACATTTATCCGCGGCAGGCCTTCGGTGCTGGTAGATCTGGCAAGTGATGGGGTTTTGCATTGTTGGAACATTGCGTGGCTGCCCGCGACATGTTGTTTGTTGGTGTGTCTGTGTGTGTGTGTGTGATGGTAGATAATGGTGTGATGGTAGAGAATTGTGTGATGGTAGAGGATTGTGTGATGGCAGAATATTTTGTGATTGTTTATAATTTTTTGATGGGTAGGGGATTTCGTGATGATAGGGGATTTTGTGATGGTAGATGATTGTGTGATGTTAGAGGGATGTGTGATGGAAGAAGATTTGGTGATGGTGGAGGATTGTGTGATGGTAAATTATTGTGTGATGGTAGAGGATTGTGTGATGGTAGAATATTTTTGATTGTAGAGAATTTTTTGATTGGTATAGGATTTCGTGATGGTAGAAGATTGTGTGATTGTTGAGAATGGTGCGATGGTAGATGATTGTGTGATTGTTGAGAATGGTGCGATTGTAGAGAATCGTGTGATTGTAGAGAATTGTGTGATTGTTTTATTCAGCATAAGAACTTATTTAAATGAAAAATTAAAATAATAAATATTTATGGGAAATGCCGTTTCGAAATCTAGGAAATTAATGTCAATGAGAAATGTCCATAAGAAAAGTCCACGAGAAAGCTAACGAGAAATGTCCATGCGTAATTTTTCAGAAGAAATATTCATAAGAAAAAAATTCATAAAAATTTCCATGAGAAAATTTCAGCAAAATTTTGGCACATGTTGAGAGAAAAAGTTTACATTTAAGCTGCTTTCTGGTGACGGATGAGACCTGGACTTGGCGCCTCTAGGTAACAGATTGAAACAAACAAGGGGAGATAATCATGTGCTAGAACAACACAATCTTAGAAAACACTCTGTGGTTTGATGTCTCAATTAACCCTTCCCGTACCGACCTGCTTCTATCTATGCTGCCTTCAGTTCCGCTATATACGCGCCCGGGACTGTAAGGGTTAATACAATCTGTTATACCGTAAAGACAAATCAAGGGATTTCTTTTTATCGTATAGATTTTTTCTTCTTTTTCTTCATATTACTGTGGAGACCCCGTTAGGACCGAGGGAAGAGTCCACAATTTAACTAAACATAAAATAAAAAACATCACAAACAATTATATACAGATGACAGAGTGCCAATTTAGGTTTTTAGACCAGCCCTTCAGTGACGATTTGAAAGCAGGAACAGTAGGGGAAGTGATGGAAGCCTGATCCAGGGTGTTCCACAGCCTAATGGCTGACGGAAAAAAAAAGAATATTTGTAGACGTCGGTACGTGCATGTGGGACATGCAGCTTGAGCTGATGACCTCGGGTAGAGCGGGTCACCTGTTGGATTCGACCTGTAAATAGTGGTGACTTTGTTTATCGCTCTGCGGTGTTGTAGGGGCTCCAGTTCGAGTTTGGCCACAAAAGCAGAGGCGCTTGTTTTAAGGTCGTAGTCCTGTCATATAAGATACGACGTGCCGCTCGACGTTGGGTTTATTCCTATAACTCGTTCATATCGATAAGTGAATAGTGTAAATTTTGTGATCCGGGATTCGGCAACCTAATGGCACGCGTGCCAAACTTGGCAAGCGAGAAAACTCCAAGAAATGTTTCTTCTTTTTTATGGAAAAAAAAGAAGCTTTTTCCGGTTCTGATTGCAATCGGACTGTTGAAGCCGGTGTTTCTGAATGACATAGTGACACATTTCAGTGAGTTGAACTTGCATTTACAAGCGCCACTGGAATGGAGTTTTATTGAAACTGGACATATATTGAAGTGAAATCAATTTCAAGACATTGAACTACATGTACATCCCTATAATATGGCATATATTAAGATAGAAAGTTTGGCTTTTTCAGAAGTACATCGAAGCACTCAAAGCGGAATTTTCTAATCAAAGACAAGACTTTCAAATTGATGGACTCATTTTTTCATACCACATCAGGCCTAACTGGTTTGATATTACTACAACCTTCTTAGATAAAGATCTTTTTTTTTTTAAGTGGAGTGATATTGGCGATTTTAAAATGCAGCAAGTTGAATTTGAAGCATTTAAAAAATGGGCATTCAAATGTGCCCTTTTGCTAAAAAAAAACAAAAAAAACTACGTTTTATTTGAGCTTTATTTTCTAATATTTATATGTTTCTTTTTTTTTTTTATAAAAGAATAAAAGGTTTACAATTTATAACTCTGAAATCATCGAACTGTAAAAAGTATTTTAAAATTATACAAATATTATATGACTAAAAAATGTATATGTATATTTTCAAACATTACATTAACTACCCAATTTGTATGATTACCACGTATCTATTCCGCTTAACGTTAGTAACCTAAAAACATATAGTGACATATGAATGACTTCTCAGTAAAACTGTAAAACTGAGCACAAACTATAATCATAGACTATAATACACATGGACCGCTTGCTTTAGTATTTCTACTATATGATGACTCGAAACACTGATTTTCGGAATTTCCGAGTCGTTGTTTTCTTTGCACTTCCGTTTTATTGAATCGCTTCGATTTTCTCAATGAAAAATTAAAATCGAAAGTTGTATAAAGCGGAAACATTTAAGAAACAACGAGGAGCGTAGAAGTCATATAAAACAGCCTTATTAGTTGCGCACGGGAAAAAAGTTGATATAACCTCTAAAAATAGAGCAAGCGGTCCATCTTATTATAGTCTATGCTATTAATTAATATTTACAGGTGTTACATCCTCATCTTGACTAACAAATGATAATGTCTTGACAATAATTACAATAAATATGAAAGATTAGTAATAAAATATTGTATTTGATATAAATAAAAAGGATGATACTACAAACACGTTAATTGTTTTATTAAATATAAAACACTTCAACAATCTACTCTATAAACAATCTCCTTTGATTTTTGTCCTTAGTCCTGCTACGTAGTTAAATTAATCGTCCTATAAAATAATTATAATAAAAGTATTATTAGAGCAGGTTGACTTTTACGCCGAATGATTTAGAAATCTTAGTATGGCACACTGTTGGCGAAAGGTTTTCTACCCCTGGTGTGATCAATCCTGGCTTCAATTTGCGCATACAAAATTAACTATAGAAGCGCAATTCATTATTTTTATAGATAGTATAGAATCTATACTCTACACTGTAGAAACGTATTATTGTGGTGATTAATGTATGAGTATTTTATGTGACTAGCATATTTAAAATGATGTCTTAAACTCTACGTTTTGCACACGTGTAAAACAAATTTTCCTTTGAGATAGATAATAAATATTATTATTCTGGTAGTATTACGAATAGGCTATTAAATGTGAATATTGATTGAAGTCTTAATTCTGACAAACACAAAAATCAAGTTCTAGCGGGTAAAAAAAAAATGAATTTCTATCACGTTCGCCTGATTATGTTTCTGCGTTGCGATCTAACACCCAGTTGTTGTTGTTTTTTTCTTTTCCCGCCCTCATCCTTCTAGCTCGTCATGTGAAGAACCATCGTCAACAAGTCAGGTTTCTTCAAATTCTTTCAAATATTGCACATCAAACAATTGGAACCATCAATTTCCCATCAGCCACCTTTTTTTTTCTTTTTCGGCGACTGGCCAGATTTTCCACCGAGCGACACTTCCATTTAAACAATAGCCACCACCTTCACCAGCCCCCTTCCCGCAAGTCATGGTTTTTTGTTTCCGTGGCTGAGTAAAAGCCCAATTTCGACTTAGAAATAGAGAATCTATTAATTTT
This sequence comes from Anisus vortex, assembly GCA_949126835.1. Lineage (NCBI taxonomy): Eukaryota > Metazoa > Mollusca > Gastropoda > Planorbidae > Anisus > Anisus vortex. The sequence continues at coordinate 11,294,546 of OX421507.1, read as the reverse complement.
ATATTGTAACTGTTATAGATTTTAAATATTGTTTTGACAAGCTCATTTTATTTACAAACGGTCAAGATTTTGTCTGCGAAATAATATCCAAAAAGCCAAATTGGCCAGCCGGGAGGGGAGAGTAGGGAGGAGGCAAAAAGCTACTCTTCTACAAATATGCCCAGGGCAGGATACCGCTGTGTGTGTGTGCCCGAGGACAGTCGACAGATTGCTTGTTTGGCGGCAAAATATCACCTTGTCGTCCGGCTGATTTGTTGACACATAGCAAGAGGGGCCATGCAGGGGAAAGGGGGGGATCGCATGGGAAATGGACATTAGCGCCGTAGACACGTTGAGATTCCAATTTAGGATTTGTCTTCAGTTCTCTCTCTGTTGTTTTGTTTGTGGCTTTCTCTTTTTCTTAAACATTCTCTTGGCGATCCCAGCGCGCATGCGTGGTGGTTAATGTCGGAATGCTTGTCACTATCAGTATGTGTCATTGCTGGTGTCGGAATGTCAGGCAGCTGTCACACCGCAGCCACACTGTCACGGTGACATTTAAGTGCTGTTGTTTGGTAGCAGATTCTACTGGTAGAGTGTGTTTATCTATCTATCAAATCAATCAACCAATCTATTTACTGCTGTTGTTTGGTAGCAGATTCTACTGGTAGAGTGTGTTTATCTATCTATCAAATCAATCAACCAATCTATTTACTGTTGTTGTTTGGTAGCAGATTCTAATGGTAGAGTGTGTTTATCTATCTATCAAATCAATCAACCAATCTATTTATCTATCTATTTATCTTTATAATAAATCACAACAAACCTACCTATCCACATAGCTTCCTATCTATCTATTTTCCTATCTAATCTATCCATCTGTAAAATAGTCAACCTTACTCTCTCTCTCCCTCTCTTTCTCTCTCTCTCTCTCTCATATAGGCCTCTCTCTATATATATAGGTAAGTATAATACTATATTGATAGAAATGACTAGACAGAATATATATATATATGTATAAAATATATACATTAATTTTTGAATGAATTATTACTTTTCCACCCCATGTAATAATACTCGATCATTGACCTATGACCTTTCCTTAAAACCCGAATGCAACACACGCACACACGTTTCACACAACCAAACACACCAACACACACATACACCCTCACAGTGACGTCAGAAGTATGCCAATGGAATGTGTTGGTCGATCCGGTGCATGCCGAGTCCAGTTTTGGGTTGATGAGAAAAGATAACAATGCTTGTGGCATCCAAAGAGAGGAAGGACGGGGGGACTGAGAGGGAAGGGCAGGAGGGGGGGGGGAAGGGGTGCCCCCCCCCCAAACGCCTCTTGTTTAAACCAGTTTTCGAGACAACAGTCCGTAATGGACACTTGGACTGAGAAAGTCAACCTGTGGTTCCCCCCCCCCTCCTCCTCCCGACCCCCTCAAAGGTTTTGTGGGATTTTCTGATGATTTCGTCTGCTTCACAGACTGTATCTATGTTACTGTGTCGTTATGTAATCACTTATTTTATATTCCGTCTTTTTTATTCTTTTCCCCATCCTCTCTCACTCTTTCAATTTTTTCTGTTTGATATTCAAGTGTCCAAATCTTTCTTTTCTTCCCTTCTCATTATTTTCATTTTTCTAAATCTTTATCTTTCCCTCTCTTTCTCTCTCTCTGTGTTCATCTCTCTCTCTCTTTCTCTCTCTCTTTCTGTTCATATCGCCATTACAGCTTTGCCTCTTTTCTCTCTTGCTGAACTTCTTGCTTTACCTCTGTCATAAATTACTTCTTTTTTTTTTGTCTATATCTTTGTTTTTTTACTCTCTTATCTAATGTCTCTTATATCTCTTATCTTATCTTATATCTCTCTTTCACTTCCTCCTGCGACTATCATATTCTCTGTATGAGCTTCTTCCTTCTTTAACAATATGTCATTCTCTCAAACCCCTTTCTTTATATTAATCTTTCTTTTTCTATTTTTCTCCTCTCCTTTCCCACCCCAACCCTTCTCTCTCTCTCTCTCTCTTTCTCTCTCTCTTTCGATATTCCTAACGGTTTACAGATCTAAATAATCTTTGTTAAATAATGTATTAACAATTTTAATTATAATATGTAATATTATTTTCATAATATCATCGTATAATCTTTAATTATCTAATATTACTAACTATTTATTATTCTTTTATATAAATCCAACATTATGGTCTTCATTACAAGATTTGATTATTAGATAATTAACATTAATGAACGTTAAACATTTGTAAATAAACATTTCCTGCATTAATTGTTTGTCCATTTAAGGAGTTTACTTTTTAAACATTATTAATTACAGAAATTACACAATATAGTGCTATTAAATGGGTCGCTTATAATTATTAGATTGGTAATACAAATACTTTTGTTTTAGAATTAAAGAAGATAAGCATAGAAACTCGTTTAAATGTAATTAGTCTGTATCAATAAATGAGCACCTTGACTTGAATGTTCTGCGCTAATTGTTTAATGTCAGATACATATATTGTTACTTCTGAGAGGTCAAGTATAAATGACCTCTTTTTATGCTTAAAACAGCTTTCGTGTGCGATAAAATCTGTTCACAAGTGTAAGTTGAACCAAAAGCTGAAAGTAGAAGAGCAAATGCCTAACAGTTGAGAAAAGCAGATGACTTTATCCTACATTTTAAACATTAATAAAGATGCAAGACTAGACTCGGACCACGGATGAGCGTAGGCCGCAATAATCTTCTTTATAGAAGGACTGTCTGTAATATATAAGATAAGAACTTTCTTTTATGTACCCATCTCTCATTGTTGCAAATTCCTTTTCACATTAAACGCAATAAAAAAATGTTGCGCTTATTAAATGACTCAAGGTTGTAAGACAGAACAGTAAGACTATTGCATAGATAGCCTATACCTAATTAAGATATAAGCTTTAGCCTAATCATGAGGCTAACGAAACAAGCCTGACTGTACACTTGTTACGACCTGTCAGCCCAAGTTACTCTGAAGGAAAAAGTTACCCATCCCCCCCCCCCCCCCGGGCCTGTGCGAGAAGACGCCCGAGGATTGACGTGACCGCCGGGCTCTTGGGGGATGTACACCTCTTGGCTACACCACCGGATATCGAGAGACATGCCAATCTATGAATATAGATCAGCAGTTCACACTATACTAGGGGTCGGGAACCTATGACTCGCGAGCCAGATGTGGCTCTATTGATGGCTTTATCTGGCTCGCAGACAAATGTTCGATTATAAAAAAATGTTTCTTTAGAATCATTTGATCTACGTATTAAATGCATTGCAGCACCAGAAGTCGCATTAATGATAAGAAATACTAATTATTGATTAGCAACAGCATAACAGTGTTATTTAAAAGAATTCAGAGACATAATTATTGTACTTTTAGTATTGAAATTACACAAAATGCACACATTTACTTGAATTTTTATTTTCCAAGCATAATGTATGGCTCTCACTGAATTACTTTTCAAAATATGTGGTGTCCATGGCTCTCTCAGACAAATAGGTTCCCGACCCCTGGACTATACCATTAAATTAACATTCAGTCACAATTTTTACAAATGTATCGTAAATATATTTCACAGATTTACATTAGTTTCCATAGTGTAGTGGTTATCACATCCGCCTAACACGCGGAAGGTCCTGGGTTCGAGCCCCAGTGGAAACATTTTTTTCTCATTATTTTTTTTTAGCCAATAGATAGTTGCAAAAAACTAATAAATAGCCCGTTAAAATGACAGAGAAACGAATGATTACAATGTGTTTTGTTAAAAGAGAAAGAATTGATCTAATGAGAACTTATCTTTCGGCATTTATCTTTTTATCTATTTTTTTATTTCAATGGGAGATCATTCTGAAATGGCGCTCAGTTTAGAACCTTAACCCTTACAGTCCCGGCGCGTATATAGCGGAACTGAAGGCAGCATAGATAGAAGTAGGTCGGTACGGGAAGGGTTAACATAGTGTAATTAGTATGCTAATTGGTTTGTTAAAAAAAAATTACGAATTTAGCAATATTGCTTATATAATAAAAATTTGGCCGTTTCCAATTTATACATTTAACTTTTGTGCCGATCGGTGAAACGTCCTAGGAGCCTATAGCGAACAAACATTTAAATATATAAATATAAAAACATAAAACAAACTCACAGTAATCATATATATTGATGATGAGATTAGCCTACTTATTTACAATTTGAATACACATTGTATAAGGAAACGTCAGCTTTGAGTGGTTACGCCTTGCGTTTTACCGCATTCATTCTATTGTGATATCAAACAATAGTAGCTCTATTGATCGAGTTGAAGAATCCTCGTTAGAGTAGATTAGTGTACCAAATGGTCCATCACGTCTTTAAATCCTCGTCATAGAAGTTGGACCACCAATGGTAACTCCGAAACCTCGTTAAAGAAGGTGGAACTCCAAAGATTCATTAACATTAAGTTCACTAACCAAGGATATTGTTCCTGAGTCAAACGGACTTTGATTTCATGCCCAAATCTAATGAGTACCAAGTAGCTTGTTATTTACACTATCAGACGCCTTTCCGAAGACTGTGAAAATTAGAGCCAAGAGATTATAAATTTCTATCAGTTAGGGAAGTGACGGGTGTGGGGTGGGATGTGAGTTCATTGTTACAATTAAACAGAAGCTTGAGATAATGTGTTTGTTTTTATATTTGTTAATGCTCAAGTATCCTAGCTAGCCGAATCCAGACGCCCTCCGCAGAGAGAGAGAGAGAGAGAGAGAGAGAGAGAGAGAGAGAGAGAGAGAGAGAGAGAGAGAGAGAGAGAGGAGGAGGGAGTGGGGAGTTTAAATTTACCTGTGAGGCAATCAGAAGGATTCTGTTCCATTTGTCTTATCTCAACACCAGCCCCTTGACGCCCCCCACCCCCTGTTCCCCACATATCTCCCCAACAAAGACCTGATAGCTGACTTGCAATGTATACATCTGTTGGTCATGACGTATTATATTCACTTCCGTCAGTAGTACCCTTATCTCAACCGACAAGAAAAACTGTTAAAAAAATATCAAAGTGGAAGCTACTTTATTATGTTTTTTTTTTTGTTGTTTTGTATGGAATTTGACTAACTGACAAGTCCAGACTCAACGTCAAAGTCATACGCGGAATTTTAAAAACAAAATGGCCACAGCCATCTTTTATATTATTACATTATTATTATATTATAACACATATTAGTGTTGGTCCACCTGTGGGTAAGGAGAATAGACGAAGTATTGAGCCTTGCGGGAAATCCACGTCGAATCGACGTGGAAAAGACGTGAAAACTACGTTTTTGCCCCGTCGATACGGCGTAATGTCCCCACTGGGAGGAGTCGCCCATCCAACATCATATTGGGCTGTTAGATTACGTATTTGTTGTTGTTTGGTTTTCATATGTTGGGCCATTATTTAATTTCCAGTGCTGTTATTAGTCTTTTTGTGTTTAGAACGCCATATTTGAACAGTCGTGGTTAAACTTCCGGTAAAAGATAATCAAACTCAATTTAATATTTTTCCCACCACTTCTTGGTTATTAAAAAAAAGGTGTTTTGGCAAAATAAAACAAAAATGTTACGGAAGATGGCGCTACTGGTCTTTGGAGCAGACGGCAGGTCTGACCTGACCTTGGCGCGGGATATTATTATCAGTGAAAATTAACACACTACATATCGGAAAAATATTCACCACTTTTGTAATAGAATGCCGTTGATATTTGAAGAATTGGGATTATAAAAACAGATGTTTACATGGGGGCGCAGTGGCTGACCGGCAGCGCGTTCGGCTGACGTGACGAAGATCCTGGGTTCGAATCCTGGTGATGGTTAGGATTTGTTCCCGGGTGTCCCTTGAGGGTGTCCCTGAGTCTACCCAACCTTGATGGGTACCTAACATTAGTTGGGGGTGTAAAGTAAAGGCGGTTGGGCTGGGCATTGTGCTGGTGGCCACACAGTCCCCTAGTATGCCGTGGCCACGGAAAACAGATAAACGCTGCTTGAATGGGATTTTAAAAACTGATGTTTACATAATGTGTAAGTTAAACAAAAGTGATATAGCGTGGCCAAAGGTTCCGGCTTCGAACCCTGGTGAAGGCTAGGATCTGTTTCCCGGTTGTCAAAGGTTGTCCCTGAGTCCACATATCTCTGAGGGGTGCCTGACAATACTTCGGACAAAGTTAAGGCCACACAATCCCCAAAGTATGCCGTGGCAGCAGAAACTTGTGAACGCTGCTTCACTGGACCGTCGGGCATACTACTACTTACCTATTCGCTTTAAAATAGAGGCATTTAAAAAACTTTTTTTACTAAATACACTTATATAATTGAGAAAAAGACTATTTTTAGCGCTTTTTTTTTTCGTGCGCTACCAATAAGGCTGTCTTGAATGACTTCTACGATTGCATTAAAGGTTTCCTCTGTATAGGCAGTACCCTCACATAGGGAAGGGGGTGGCTGAGGGGGGGGGCATAAGCCCGGGGGCGGCACCTCCGGGGGGGCGGTAAAGGTATAAATATTGCAAATATAGCACTAAGCAAGCAGTTACAGTATGCAAGGGGGCGGCGCTGAAACGTTTGCCCTGGGGCGCCACATAAGCTTGTAAAGGCTTAATTTTCCATGAGAAAATCTTAGCGAATTACTATCCGGAAGTCTAGAGTACTGGGTGCGATTGGAAATTCCGAAACTAAGTGTTTCGAGTTATCAAATAGCAGAAATATCAAAGCAAGCGGTCCATCTTATTATAGTCTTTGTTGAGATGCTTGACGAATCTTGACATTACTCCCCCCCCCCCCCCCTCAGTTCCTTTCCTCCCCCCCCCCCCCGATACCTCTTGCATCGTGATATTAAATGCTTAAATTTTTTTAATTTTTTTTTCAAAATAAAATACGATATTTTATCACCGGCATTTTTCTTGGAACAGAAAATGTCTGGTCTGAGAGAGAGAAAAAAACAAGTCTGGTGTGAGAAAGTCACGTCCCTATGTATCCTACGCGCTATCCTTGCGCTTATCAGTGTGGGAAGGTCTGATGACCGTGAAACAAATTTGTCTTAAGCGCGGCAGAAAATAGTCCGTAAATTAAAAAAAAAACACAAAACTACTTTTATCTATCGCGCAACGTGAGCAAATTCCACTCCGCCCGCCCCTTACTCCTCATTTTTGGTTTTAATTTAACTTTTGTTCCACTTAGAGGTAACTTTGACCCTATTCCTCCCCCCTCCCTCCCCCAAACCCCTTATCATGTTGTATTAACCTCTCTATTTTATCATCTCATTTAATGCCTATATCTCTCTCGCTCTCTCTTTCACATCATCTCTATAGTTTCTTCACGTTTTCCGTATAACTACTTTCCCGTTCTCTCTCTCTCTCTCTCTCTCTCTCTCTCTCTCTCTCTCTCTCTCTCTCTCTCTCACACACTCTCGCTGTCTTTCTATCGCTGTCTCTTGTTAAACTCTCTTGTAGCGTCTACTTCTTTCTTCCCTTCGTGTTTTCCTCTTTCACGCTATCCCCTGCCCTTTATTTAACTACCACACCGATCATCACCTCCCTCTAACTTTTGTCGAAACCCTATACGTTTTTTTTTCAATCTTTCTTGTCTCTCCCACTCCCAGTCTCTCCCAGTCTATCTAATTCCTTGCCTCTCTCTCTCTCTCTCTCTCTCTCTCTCTCTCTCTCTCCCTCCTTGTCTTTACATTTTTTGTTTTAAAAAAAAGGAATAACTATTGGCTATCTGTCGAAACAGTGGTTTTGTGTTTGTGTGTGTGCGTGTGTTTGCGTGTTATTTGTATGGTTGTGTGTGTCGGTTTGTATTCTTTTGTTGTTGTTGTGTGTGTGTGTGTGTGAGTGTGTGTGCTTTTGTTTCAAGAAAACGCACACTACAAAAAAAAAACCGCCAACTCTGTCATATCACTGGCTGATACATCAGTCTGCCGGGTAGTTATTGTATGCGACCGGGAGAGACATGAAAGCCTGCAACCGGATGTTCCGCCAAGGGAAGCGACTCAATGGTGGGAGAGAAGGAAAAAAAAAGGCAATAAAATAAATTATAATTAGTCACCGAGATTGTTGCGCAGTTAACGCAACTGTTGTTATGGAGTTGTTTTTTTTTCTATCTATTATACCTATTATTGATCTATAAACCAATCTAAACACCATGTGATATATTTAGCTGACTATTTCTATATATTACACTCTCTCTCTCTCTCTCTCTCTCTCTCTCTCTCTCTCTCTCTCTCTCTCTCTTTCTCTCTCTATCTATCTATCACATTGGCCGAGGTGTGTGTTCGGCTGGCGAACCGAAAGGTTCCGGGTTCGAAGGCTAGGATTTGTAACGTCACTGGACGGTGTCCACCCAGCTGCGATGGGGTAGCCTACCTGACATTAGTTTGGGGGCAAAGTAAAGCCGACTGAGCATTCGTATGGCCACACAATCCGTTAATAAGCCTTCAACAAAAACTGGTGAACGCTGCTTCACAGGCACTATGGATTAATTTGGTCCTGCAGGGGAACTTTTTTTTATCCCATAATAGCTTACTGAATATAACATGTACATTGCCAAATAACTACTCTTCTGTTTCTTCTCGAATACATTGTGTTTAGTAAAATCTCATTTAAAAGAAGCAAAAAACTAATATGACATTGCGGTTATTTATATAAAAAAAAATAACCCAAAACCGATAGCTCTATTTAAACTGTTTAAAAAAAATAATCCAAGTCCAAGGTGCAATTACAAAGGAATTATCCTACGCCAATTATCACCCCTGGATTCCACCCTCTTTTCCCCACCCCCTCCCCACAAGCCATTCTTCATTTGTTATTTTCTCTTCGATAAGCCCTAGACATCTCATCTCTGCTGCAGACAGCATGATCTGTTTATGTGGAGGGTGTCAATACTTCCAACACGCGCCTGGGGCAAGCAAAATGCGGCGCCCCCTCCCCTCCCCAGAACCCTCACTACCCCACCCTGCGTCTGACCTAGTGCATGAGCCCCCACCCCCCCCCCTACACACCAAAAAAAAAACAATCATGCAAGCCTTTTTTATTTAAAATCTTTTTTATTATATTTTTTTTAATCTAATGTGTGGGATGGATGCACGAAACGGCACCGGGAGGGAAGCGTCGTCGTAAACTTTGGAGTGGAGCTGCGAGCGCCGCCGCTGCTTAATGACACCGTAAATCCGGCCTTCGATTGATTGGCTGTCTCAGTCACGTGGACACAATATGTATCCTTCTTTAACTACCATCCACGGCTATGAAAAAAGAAATTAAAAAAAGAAAAGAAACATAAAATATTGTTCTCAACAAAATATCAACAATCTTACAATGCTAAAGCGGTGAATCAGGGCCAGGGTACTTGTTTGGGTGCATGATATTGTAACATAACAACAAAAATTGTGGATTAATTTTTTTTATGACTTACGACTTAATATGCAAATTTGAACTTCCGGTCTTAAATGTTTGATATGTTTGACAATATTTTACATAACTTTTTTTAAGGCCGGAAAGTTGGGGGAGGGGGGTTCTTTCCCACTGTCTTTCTCTGATTCTCTCTCTCTCTCTCTGTCTCGTATATCTCTGTCTGTCTCTCTCCGATTCCTTTTCTCTCTCTGTCTGTGTCTTACCATTCTCTCTTCGTTTCTTACTCTTTCACTGAATCTCTTTTATTTCTCTGTTTCGTTCTCTTGCTCTGTCTCTCAATCTTGCTATGCGTGTATATATTAATATATATAATCTAATTACCGTGAGTTTGTTTATATGTTTATATATTTGTTCGCTATAGGCGCCTAGGCCGTTTGACCGATCAGCACAAAAGTTAAATTTATAGATTGGAAACTTCCTCCAAAAGAAATTTGTATTATATAAACAATATTGCTTAATTCGTTATTTTTTTTTTAAGTAAACGTAGGCCTCTTACTAATCACCGTATGTTAAGGTTCTAAATTGAGCGCCGTTTCAGAATGATGTTCCTTTGAAATCCTGTTGCATTATCGTGTATATAGGCTATATATATAAACAATATAAAATATATAAAGATCAAGGAACTGTAACGGGGGCAGGTTGTGGACGGTATGGAGCTAAGCTGCTAGTAAAGTTCTAAACACTTTAAAATATCCATAGGATTGGGACGGGGGGGGGGGCTGGTTTTTCGGGGAATGGGTTACGTGCACGGTTATGACCTGAAGAACACAATCAAGTATAGCTACCAGCATGACTTGAGAGATAAAGCCCTCGACCACCATCTCGCGTCTTGAATAACTAGCTACCGCACTTATCTATGTACTTTCTTCTGTACTATTTCTTTTTTTTTTTTTAATTTGGTGTCACTTACAAGGTCAAGGACATCACCTCAAACAGTACACATGTAACGCTTTACATATGCTAATTTTTCTTCCAGAGAGTTTCTGCCTACCCCCCCCTCACACACACGCACACCCTACCACTCTTCCCTCGCAAACACACACACAGATACACGCAGGACTAAGTATATGTTTGGTTGTCGCTTTTCCCATTTTTTGTGTGTGTCCCCGTCGGTTTCCCAGTTTAGGATAATTCATTCAAGACCATCGTTATCGCCGGTAAGTAGTTATCTGCCCTTTACATTCTACTCACTCTATTCTTTATCTATACCAAAGTATAAACACCCACAGCCACCCACTCCCCCTACACACCGCTTCCCAAATCTCCTCTCTGATTGTCCCATGTTCTGCATTTACTACTTTTGGTCACACGGTAACGGTGCAGGGGATGTAAATTCTTAGTGTTAAATGACATTGGCATATGTCGGATAACCTCTGCGCCACTGTGTCGCACACCGAACCCTTGCACCCACCCCCCACCACCACCACCACCATCAGAAAACACTGACATCCAAAAACCAACCATTTAACAGATTCCCCCCCCCTCCCCACCAACCCACAGCCCAATGCACTTTTTTTTTCAGACCTTGACCGTCCACAGCTTTGTAGAATTTTTATTTTGCCCACGGCGTACGTGGGGAATGTATGTTCGACACAATGCACAGCGGCTCACCCCCCCCCCCCCTAAAGCAAAGTCTATCCACCAGAGCTGACTGCATTCTTTTTTTTGTGTTCATATTGGATTTGAACATGCAACTTTCGCAACAGTAATCTCAACGTAATCTAGGCTTTTAACGTGGACCATCGTGTATCATTGGTATATTTGGATAAGCACCTGCGACTCTGTAAAAGTCCGCCTGTTCGTAGAACCAAAGGACCAACCACGACTGTCGGGGATGTTCTATCGGCAGAGTTCTGGATTTCTGGAGGTTGTGTCTTCGACTCTATGTAGTGGATAGAACACGATGCCATGATTGGCTGGACACAATTATATGCTGACACAACAAACTTATTCTTTGACTTAACAAACCTATACACTGACTCAAAAAACGTATTCGCTGACTCAGTAAACGTATACATTGACTCAACAAATGTATTATATGACTCAATAAACGTATACAGTGACTCAACAAATGTATTTCTATGACTCAATAAACGTATACATTGACTCAACAAATGTATTATTTGACTCAATACAAGTTTACACTTATTCAACAAATGTATTCTAAGGCTCAACAAACGTGTGCACTGACTTAACAAAAGTACACGTTTTCTAGTCAACAGTACTTAACTTTAAAACACATCCATAGGGGTAACAGGCAATAGCTATGCCACCCTCCACCCTTACCCCCCTTTATAATGAAGGATTTCTCAAAAAGTAATCGATAGAGATGTCTGTCCCTGACATCTGACCCCTGACCTCCATCCACATAATGAAGAGAGAACACACGGGTCAATTGCGCCGAAGCAATAAGGAACAACCTTATCCTGCGATGCCAGTCAGATAAAAGCTACTCCATGGGGGGGGGGAGAGAAAGGGGAGAGGGGGGAGGGTTGATCTGCTCGTTGTGACGGGGTCACGACAAACTGACTCTTCAATTAACTGGGCCTGTCCCCCCTCATCTCACACGGCAGCGCGCCCGCTGGCCCGTCACATCCTTTGCCTCCGTCTGCATCAGCTTATTAAAGAGAATTTCTGCCAGAAAATTCCGGAGCAGCCTCCCAGAGATCTGGGCACGGACTCCATCCGCCGCGATGACCAATCACGCGGAAACTGACATTCAAGGGAAAAGCCTTCACTCTAAAGATTTCGCGTGTTGTTTGTTTGTGTGTGTGTGTGTGTGTGTGTGTGTGTTCAAGCCCCCCGGTTCTTCACTACTTCTTGACTCGTTCTAAAATCATCTAAACCTCCTTGTTTCTGCGACACCCCCATTTCCCTTCCTCCGCCCCCGGCCCCTCCAATCTATTACGCCCTTTCACTTTTTTTTTTAATATTCCGAAATAATTCATCCCTCACGCCCCCCCCCCACACACACACACCTAAGTTTGATTCCTTCGGACGCTCGGACTCTTCTCTTGGATCTCAGATGACCAGCGGTCAGTCGGAAGTGACAGCGGCGGTGCCACCGGGATCAGGAGGGCGAATAACCTTTTTAGTTACGCTTGTTTTGACACAAAAGATTTCACAACGGTGCTGGGCGGAGGCGGGGGGGGGGGGACTGCGGGCGGAATGCTTTTGGATATTGGTCTGGCCAATTTCGGAAGTAATAGAACGTTCTAGAACTATCGAGAGGATTTTTAGGTCCCTATTGTGGAAAGAAATGTCTGTAATCTCTTCAATTGCCTGTCACAGTGTACATAGAAAACGGTGTAAGGATCTTTGACAAACGCCAATAAAAAAGATAGCTATAGCCAATATATAAACCGTTAAACACTAAAAAATAACACAGTGGACTACCTCGCATAAGCTCTGAATTGAGGCCGACCACTTCGAGGGCTTTCTTTTTTTTTTTTATATAGAAAATAAATTTTAAAACATAATTTATGGAGAAATTTTGAGATTTTTCTATTAATTCTATGCTATATTCGATAACAAATGAAAGTAACAAATAAAATTCTGCAATGATACCACGCTATTCACACCTGATTAACTCGCGATCACGAGTCGAGTTTACCTTGATCAGGAAATAAAAATTATTTTGACAGGTTAGTAAAAGGATTGAAAAGCCTGAAGCTTTGGAGAAAGAAAAAAAAATAAAAGGGTGAAACGATTTTTCAGTTAATCCTGTTTTTCTTGGCGGGTTTTCATTCATTTTGACCACAACTGCAAGGCGACAGGCCTTAGTGAGGTTGTCTATTATAATTTAAATGTTTGAATACCGCGTGTTACTGATTCACCCACGCGTTTTTATTTATAAATATATATAGCTATTATTTCTTTTTATTGCAGTTATACATACACGCACATTTACGCGAGCGACGCACGTGCAAACCACTGGTGGTAAGTGAGGACCTCCCCGCCCCACCCCCTCCCACCCGGCGCCGACCCGGGCCACGCGTTAACTCACGCCCAAAAAGTGTAATATAATTGACCTCTTGATTTTTTTATCCTCCCGTTTTACGAGGTCGCAATATGTTGTGGTATAATATGTTCAGTTTTCCCGAAGGATCTCAATGAACACACGCGCGTCCATACACACACACACGAACGAACATACACACATTACACGCACGCACATAAACACATATATACACACGCACATAAACACAGATATACGCACGCACATAAACACATTTACACGCACACATATAAACACAGGTATACGCACACACATAAACACACATATACGCTCAAACATAAACACAGATTTACGCACAAACATAAACACAGATATACGCACAAACATAAACACAGATATACGCACACACATAAACACACATATACGCACAAACATAAACACAGATATACGCACAAATATAAACACAGATATACGCACAAATATAAACGTACACACATTCACAAAAACACATAAACAGATACCCACATATTAAAGCACACATACAGATAAGCACATGCTTACACATAAACGCACATCATATAAACACACACATATATAAACACATACACATAAACACACATTCACATTAACACACTCACACACAAATGCAAACACATACATAATTCACAAAAAGTGCTTTGAGCTCAATGAGTGCATTATAAACGCTAAATGTAAAAATTTAGTTCATAAAAAGTGGACGTCAATTAATTAAGTCAAAAGTTTTTTGTCAATTTTTAACACATCCTTTCCCCATGTCAACGTTTAGTGAATTTTGTGATAAAATTATGTGAAACAATTTTCGAGTGGCATCCGGGCATGGAATGGGTTGCCTGAACAAACCCTGAAAAAAACAGTAATTTAACATCATTTCAAAGACTAATCAAAATGCAAAACTAGACTCAAACCACACTAATCTTCTTTATAGAGGGAGCGTGTGTAACATGTAAGATCAGATACTATACTTAAGGTTTTTAAAAGGAATACACACAGTAGGGCTATGCGAATACTGATCCAGGACACGCAAAATAAAATGTTGATAAAAATGCTGGAAGTTGTTTTCTTATTTACATCGCCTCTTTATGACTTCTCTTTTGAGTCTACAAAGGTGTCCCACGAGTCGTAAAAGTAAAGTACCCTTCGGACCAAACTGATCATTGGGCTGGTGAAGCAGCGTTTACCAGTTTCTGTGGCCACGGCATATGTGATTACGGCACATGTGGCCAGCACAATGGCAAGCCGCCTTTACTTTACCCCGAACTAATGTCAGGTACCCAACGGAGCTGGCTAGACTCAGGGACACCCTCAGGTGGTAGGTGGGGGGGGGGGGGAATCCTAGCCTCCACCAGGATTTGAACCCAGGACCTTCGGATCGCTAGTCGAACTGCTGTGCTCACTAGTTCTGAGAAAAAATAAACGCTTCTGATCGTTTTAAAAAATGGTTGTCCTTGTATGTCCTATGTAACCGCTTAAAATTGGAAGCCCCGGTACAATTTGTATAACATTTATTTAAGAGATGAAAAAAAAAGTTCTAAATTTTCCTTATGAAAGAATGCAAACAAACAAATCAGGAACACGTGCTGGTGTAGACGTTTGGCCACTTAACACGGACCCCCAGGGGGCCCAGTCCCCTACATTTCGCCAGGTCCGTCAACCTATAGTTGTAGTATTTCTTTTCAGAAGATGGCTCCCACTTTTAAAAAAATTTGGTGAAAAAAAACAACGTTCCTATCCCTGATTTACACAGGTTTTAGGCGACAAGTGGGGAGGATCTGCACCCGAACAACCCCGCCAGAGCAGATATTAGGGGGGGGGGGGGAAGCATTTCCATCTCAAGCACCCCCTTTTACTAGATTCTTCTGTCTCTTCCACTAAGAACCTCCCACTCAATACGGTCGAACATTCTTCTTTTCCTCCCTTTCCCCCTCCCACCTCTTCTGTGGCGGATTACGGCAGTTATTTGTAGGCCATTATTTACTCTTTGTATTTTGGCCACAAGAAAAAAAAAGTCCCCCCTCTCCCCTCCCTCTTTCCCCCCCCCCCATCTCACCCCCCGGGAGGCTACTTCAGCAGTGAAAGAGTTTATAACTGGTAGAGACACAAAAATATGAGAGAAATGTTTGATTTCAGATTCAATGGAAACATAAGAGAAAACTATTTGCCGTAAACAGTTTGGATCTTTTTAATTTCTTTACTTATCCGTTCGACCAAAAAGCTCAAAATTCGCAAGGGTTCTAAAACAGATATCCGAAAAGAGGCCAAAGGAATAGACGAATAATGTACATAATAAATGTTCCGTAAATCTGGGACTCGGGACAATGAGGTCTATGCACAATTCCTTAGAGACAGAAAATATATCACGTGATGTTGTCTAAACTAAAAAAAAATGGCTGATCTTACATTGATCTTATCGGTACTTATGATTATTAAAAATTTTAATTTTCCACATATCCTTGAATAGTGTGATATTATAAATGATGCTCACGGAAGCAACAATGATTATAGACATTCAATTATTAAAGAACAACACCTATTTGTTGATCTTTCAAAGGAAATCGATGAAAAGATATTTTGTATTTTTATATTTTTTACATAATAATTTAGCGGTAGAATTTGCGCACCCAACACGCAGCGCATTAAAACATTGTTAATGTTTCTAAGTGTATCTAGTCAACATCACGTGACCGGGATATCATTCTGCATAGACCTCATTGTGTTTAAATTTTGATGCTTTTATCCTCCAGATTACAAAATCAGTAAGATACGGACATTTCTTTCTTTCTCGCATAATCTCTTTTGGCCCCAGATTACCAGAAGTCGACACTAGGTCATCGCAAGTGTCCAATGATTTAATTCCAAGCTGAAAACTTTGAGCCCAATCCAGGAGATTCGATTTAACCACCAACATGTTTTACTTTTTATTTCCTTCTGGTACTTCGGCCATGTTTGAAAATTGTAATGCCAACTACAAAATTGTATTTTTCTTTGAAGCGAACAAAAAATCTATTCTTATTATGTGTTTTAATTTATTCGAATTTCTCAAACAATGTCGTAATTGCGTGTGCATTAAATAAATATATAGGCCCTATAGCAGGGGTCGGGAACCTTTTTTCTGAGAGAGCCATGTACACCACATAATTTTGAAAAGTAATTCTGTGAGAGCCATACATTATATTTAAAACTAAAAATTCAAGTAAATGTGTGCATTTTGTGTAATTTCAACATTAAAAGTACAATAATTATGTCTCTGAATTCTTCTGATGCTGAGCTGCAGTAGACTTTAGCTCATTTGTAGAATGAAATATTGATATGCAATTAATATGTAGATCAAAAAGTCTAAAAACATTTTTTTTACTAATCTAACATTTGTCTGCGAGCCAGATGCCGCCATCAAAAGAGCCACATCTGGCTCGCGAGCCATGGGTTCCCGACCCCTGCCCTATAGGCTTATAAAATATTATAATTTTTATTTTAATGTATTCACAATATATACAATTGCGAATTTGGTTTGTTGATTAAGTAAAATTTCTTTATTTAAATATATTCGTCTTTTCTTCCTAAAGATATTACCAAAAATTAATTTCGTTTGAAAAATATTCTTCAAGATTCACGCAAATTTTTCAACTTTTGAATTCACAAATTTGAGAACCTCTATGTATGCCATTATTTTAAAAAAATCTCAGGGTGAAACCTCTCGCTTTTTACACAATTTGATGCCCTTGGGGGGAAAGTTCTCATCATTCTTTTGGTAAACATTTTAACAGCTCGTCTTGAATACATTCAAAAACTCTTTTTTGATCACCTCTCTTTTATTTATTTTTAAAGCGGTTAGAATGGTTCCGAGATCCTACCACGACACTTAATTGCTGTGTCTCACACTTCAGATTTCTGTCAATCTATTTGTTAATCTTTTTTTTTTCTATTGCTAATCTATTTGTCAATGAAAATAAAATGATGCTGGTAGCGACAACACAAAAAAATCGAATTTTAAAAAAAAATGGATTAGAATTTAGAGAGGTAGAGAGGCATTGGAAAGGGGGGGGGGCAGGATCACGGGCACTTTCAAAGCATGACTGGGAGAGAGGAACGGCGCAAGAGTGCACATTTTTGGAGGGGCTATGGGTAAGGATCAACCCGTAAGGCAATCGGGTCCCATTCAAGGTGAGTGTGCCCAAATTAAATAAAAGCCCCCCCCCCCCCCCACCCGTTACGGGAGCAGATGTTTAAACGTAACGATATAGAAGGTATACACCAAGACTACGGAGATATGTTCTTAAGGTTTTTTTTGTGGTTTGTTGTATTAGCGAAGAGTGGGTTTATGTTTAATAAACTCTTGTTCTGTCTCGAAGACCCTCGGCGGATCACGTGGGTGATTTGCATAAAGTGACAATTGTCGTGACGATTGTGTTGACGGGTCGTGGGAAATGGTTCTATGCTGTGGTAAAGTCTATTCCAATGCACTCCCACGACCATAACCCATTCATTTGTTTGTTTACCATATTCTGACTGGTACATTATTCGTTGACATTTAATTTGTTAACGCCGCGTCTTATAGAAATATATAAAAAAAACACTTTCTAAAGTAAAGCATCCCGTCGGACGGAATTGACCCATAGGAGAGCAGTTCACAAGTTTCTGTGGCCAGCCGCCTTTACTTTACCTTATAAGAGGGGTAGACTCAGGCACACCCTCTAGACCCGGATACAGATGCTAGCCTTCAACAAGATTCGAACCCAGGACCCTACGGTACGCCAGCCGAACGTGCTGCCACCGTACCACCACTAAACTTCGCAGTAACGATTTTAAACTTTCTATTTATTTATCTTGGTGGTCAAGGCCGAGAACTCCTATTTAGAAACTAACTGGACTACTCAAACGATTGTATAGCCCTTGATATGAACTCTAAAATATCAATTACCCCATTTTAAACACATCGAAATACAAGACTTAATATTAATAAACCCCCGGAAAATGCTTAAGATGCAATTTCTTCCAAATTTATAGACGCAATAATAGAAGAACTTACACTGTCTCACTTTTTCCATAATCTCAACCAGCCTCATCAGCTCATCGTTCCCCATATTCCACCAACAGTGATAGAGAGAAAACGAGAGCTTACAAATATCTGTTTCTCCTAGAGTTTCCTTCATTGTTCTTTACTCTTTATCAATAAAAGTTTCTCTTTCTCTCATAATCCTCTTTGATGGCCGAGCGGCAGCGCGTTCGACTGGCGTACAGAAGATCCTGGGTTCGAATCCTGGTGAGGGCTAGGATTTGTTCTCAGGGCTGAAAGGTGTCCCCTGAGTCTGCCCCCAGCTTTGATGGGTACCTAACTTTAGTTGGGGTAAAGTAAAAGGCGGCTGAGCATTGTGCTGGCCACATAATCCCCTAGTATGCCATGACCACAGAAACTGGTGAACGATGCTTCACTGGCCCTACGGATCACTTGGTCAGACGGGATACTTTACTTTTCTTTACATAATCTTTTTTTCTTTCTGACATTCTTATGTGTGATTGCTCAATTCTCTTGTCTCCCTTCTTTCTCTTTCTCTTTCTCTCTCTCTCTCTCTCTCGCTCTCTCATAAGTTGCTGTTTCTTTCATTTTTTATATTTCTTACTGTTTCACGTTTTCTTTCCATGCATCTCTTGTCGATATATTTTTTTTTTGGTTCAAACCTCAGAATGTCAGGAGGAAGAAAAAAAATCTCTCTGCCTCGGTCTAAGGCTCGTACATTGAAGGAAGCGACTCGTGACAGATCGCCAAATCAGCGGAATTAAAGTTCGACATCTCCAAGACGCTGATCCCATCCACAGACCAAGAACTCTGGGGTTTTAATGGAATAAAATGTCACGGCAACGAGGTAGTAGGGGCGGGCGGGGGGGGGGGGGGGGGGTCACTACCCCCCATTTCCACCACACCCCCCTATTAGAAATCTCACACCACCCTGTCCCTCTTCGGAAGAGGGGAAAGAAATTGAGAGGTTAAATATAAAGTTAAAAAAAAAGTGGGCGGGTGGGGGGGGGGGTCGGATCATTTTGTGGCTAAGGATGTAAACGTGTCTGTTCCAGACACCCGAGCTATCCCAGAACGCTTCTTTTCAATCCCGCCCCACAACCCCTTCCCTCCCCCACTCCCCAAATCTCGCGCTCCCTTCAATTCATCCTACCCCCCGCCCTTCTCCACCAACTTCCTCCCCCGTTCGCGCCTCTAATGGAAGACTAATTTGCCCTAACACATGTCAAAGATGGCGACATCTTCATCGACCCCTTTTTCAACATCCCCCCCCCCCACATTCCTTCCACTACTCCCAGCCAAAGCCTCCAAATACGAGCCTCCCATCCCCCTTCCTCCCCGCCATCCTCTAGATTTATCTCACTACAATTGATTTAACCCCGGAATCGGGGAGCGAGGGTGTGACCTAAACAAAAATCAAGAGAATCGAATACGCTCATGTATGATTCGCTCATTTGACCCTTGCCCTTTTGACATAAAAATTATACCAAAAAGACACACACACACAGGCACACACGTATTCGTGAAAAATATTTTTAAAATTGCTC
Organism: Anisus vortex; assembly: GCA_949126835.1. NCBI lineage: Eukaryota > Metazoa > Mollusca > Gastropoda > Planorbidae > Anisus > Anisus vortex. The sequence goes on along the minus strand of OX421507.1, from coordinate 11,274,559 downwards.
AATACATTATAAGCAAATTAATTTTGCAATGTGTCTACAAAAATTGCTTATATACGTAGATTTGATGATGTAGTCATTGGGTAATTATAATTGATTTCGAGGTATCGAATATTTGAGACATGAGAATAATCGATACCAGGACCTTAATTTCAGGGGGTAAAAGGGGGGGGGGGGGAGACCAAGACGTCCAAGGGCCGTCACCAGCATCTGACAAACCAGCAATTGTCTCCACGTCCCTGATTGGAATTCTGTCACCCGTTCGCGGGGGGACCCCCTCATGCAAGGTGCCTCGTTAATTTCCTGGGTCCCAAACAAATGATGGAGAGAGAGAGAAAGAGAGAGAGAGAGAGAGAAAGAGAGCATCTAGGGGAGCTGAAGAAGTTGGGTGAAATTTTGAGAACGGGGCGCATGATACTAGAAATGGAAAAGAAAAAAAAAAGGCCAAAAGATTGACATTTAGAAATTTGTTTGAAAATCTGCAGACTAGTTGACTTTGACATTGAATGCTGTCGCTGTGTTCATAGGCGTGGGTCATAGCTATTGTTATTGTGTTTATTATGTGGCAGTTATATATATATGTAGCCAGACAGGCAGATACATACATAAATAAATAGACAGATAGATAAATAAATAAATAAATAATAACAGTGCTTATATAGCGCATATCCCGTTGGTGACAGTTCTATGCGCAGACGACAGTACAGAATACAGACAGACAACGAAATATGTAGTAATACGCTAATTCTGCTGACGAAATAGGTGAGTCTTCAGCCGGCTCCTGAAGGTGTCATAGCTAGGGCTCTGGCGAAGCTGTAGTGGTTACAGACGCTCATTCTATACAAAAGATTTTTTGCGTCCTACGCTTATCCGGTGGTTGGATGGTTGAAGTCTATTCTAAATTAAAGATTTAAATCATAGGTTCTGAACCTTTTTCGGCTCACCACCCCTTTTACAATTTATTTCAGCTCATCGCCCCCCCCCCCACCCAATTTGTTTAAGCGTGCACTCCTCCCACCCCTCTGGAAGTTAAAGGGTCAATATAGTTTCCGCCATTTTTTTTGGGCCGACTAGATTTGTGTGCTTTTTGATTATCTTAAAAAAAAAAAAAACTGAAAAGAAAACATATTGTAACAATTAATAGATCAAAAAATTACCTAACCAAGGGCTTGAAAAAATCAATATTAATGTGAATCGTTTGTCTGCCATGTTGCTATTAGTTTGTCTATATTTGTTTCAATTTTGATTGCAAAAGCCTTAGGTCTCCACGCTATACTATTTGCAGCTTGTCTTGTTTTTCTTTTTTGACAACAAATTGGTACTAGCATAAAAAAATCCACTTTCCACAAAAGAGGGTGATAAGAATGCAATACAAACTTGTTGCTAAAACTCACAGACCTAGACAAACTGATTGATTTTCTCCCAAAGAATCGCATTTGCTTTTCAAGAGTTCGAGCACCGAATCCAAGTCCCATACATTATATTTAAACAGTCATCTTTTGCTAACCAAGGCACCTCTGGTTGTAGTCCTCGTCAATGAACAATATTTATTTTGCCATATAGTAGATAAAGAACACTACAGGCATAGTCAAAGACATATCTAGAAAATTATAACGTTGGCAAACAATAAAATATTATATTGAGACAATAAAGTAAACGGATATTAATAATAATACATTAATTCAAAGTATCAATGCAAAGCTGTCTAAAAGAATCATTGAATGCATTACTTATTTGTGAACTGCTGTAATATTGTAGTGAGCGATACAGACAATCACCAAGACTTTTAGTTACTAAATGTTGTCACACAATAGACAGCCAATACATCTGGAACAGACTACTTTTTATTAACTACAACATCAATCCACTATACACCATACCGTCGCCGCTGGAGGAATTTCTTTTACACTAAATAATCTTATAGTACAATGAATCTAAAAAAGATTTTTATATTTTTTTATTTGTTTGAAATGGGCACATTTTCTATTTTTTTACTCAAATAAACGTAAGCTAAAAGCTTGATTGTCTAGTAGCGTGGACAAAACAGTTATAAAGAAAATTGTTATGTCCTAATGTAATATCACAATGTAGCCTACTCTAAATTAGGGGTCGGCAGAGCGATTTTTAATGGCACGCGAGAGACCCCCAAGAAGTGTTTTTTAATTGATAAAAACAACAACAACATTTTCCGGTTCTAAAAAAGGAAAACTGACTGTTGAAGCCGATGTTTATGACCCATTTCAGTGAGTTGAACTTGCATTTACAATGACCACTGGAATGGATTTGCATTGAAACTGGCAATATCTTGATTAATAAATTTCAAAACATTTAACTATATGTGCATCCCTGTGTTCAAGAATATATTAAGATAGATAGTTGGGATTTTTCATAAGTACATCGATGCACTCAAGGCGGAGTTTTCAAATCAAACGCAAGACTTTCAAATTCTTAAACTCCGTTTTTCATACCACACCAAGCCTAACTGGTTTGATATTACTACAACCTTCTTAGATGTAGATCCTTTTTTAAGAGGAGGAATATTGGCGATTTAAAAATGGAGCAAGTTGAATTTTAAACATTAAAAAAAATGAACATCCAAATGTGCCCATTTGTAGAAAACAATCTGGAAGGAAGCTGCTTTGGAAAGTAGTCTGCTATTCGCAACTGCTAGGCATTCACTCCTTTACTTTCAGCTATTGGTTCAACTTACACATGTAAAAAGATTTTATCGCAAATCAAAGCTGTTTTAAGCATACAAAAGAGGCCACCTACACTTGACCGCTCATTAATTGATACAGACTTATTACATTTAAACAACTTTTTATGCTCATCTTCTTTGATTAAACATAAATATAATTAATTCTAAAACAAATTTATTTGTATTATAAATTTAGAAATATAAGAGACTTATTTAATAGCACTATATTATGTAATTTCTGTTATTATTAATGTCTAAAATATACAATACTTAAATGGACAAAAAATGAATGCAGGAAATGTTTATTTACAACTGTTTAACGTAAATTATTTCAATCCTATAATAATCAAATCTTGTTATGAATACCATGCTATTAAATTTATATAAAGAAATAATAATTATCAGTAATATTTGTTATATTACAAAACAGACCTTGTTTGGCATCACTAAAGAATCAAAAATGAAAACATTTTTTAATTGAAGGGAGATAATTAACCCGTTCCATTTGAGCTAATAATTCTATTATTTTTTTTACTTGAATAAAAAAAAATTGGCTTACAATTTATAACTTTGAAATGATCGAACTGTAAAAAGTATTTAAAAACTATATAAATATTATATGACTAAAATTGTATATGTATATTTTCAAACATTACATTAACTACCCAGTTTGTATGATTACTTCGTATCATTCCGCTGAACTAGAGTATTGTGCAATTATTAAGAAGATAAAATTAATGGCGTCTCTGTGAGATCAATATATTTTTAATATTCGAAGAGGTAGGTCTAATACTGACCCCTACTTCTTGTAAAAGTCATTGCGATTCCTATTTCTTATAGTATAATAATATGTAGGCCTACTGTTGGGGGAAATCAGATATTTATCAGCACTTGCGATTAAATCCAATTTCATCCAAAAATAAATCGATTAAAATAGCTGAGGTGCTCAAATTATATCAGGTACGTTTGTAGCGCCCACTTGCCCTCAACCGCCCCCATTCGCCCCCGTGAACATCAGCGCACCCCCCCCCCCCCCAAAGCCTCTTGCCGCCCCCCCCGGTGGGGGGGGGGGGACGATAACACATAACACCCCCGTTGAGAACCTATGATTTAAATGATGTTAAGTTAGCTTTCCTGGTTTGTTCAGGCAACCCATTTTTTATAACCGGATGCCACACGGAAAGAAATAGTACTTGTGTGCATCTGTTCTTGCATATGGGATAAGAGGTTTAGTAATCTATATATATAAAGTAGACTGTGTGTATGGATTCCAGTCCCCATTGGGTAATTTAAAGACACGTGACCTTATTGTCTCATATTTTACTATTTCTCGCTTCCGGTATGTGTCCTCCCAAGCTGAGTGGTTATGCGAATCCGACTGCCATGCGTGCGACCTGGGCTCGATTCCCCACTAAAAACTTTTTTTTCTTTTTCTGCTTTAAAAAAATTTCCATTCATATTTTTTTTTGTTTAAGATTGTTAAGAATTTCAGGACTTAAAGCTTTCCTACAATGTTTTCAATAAGTAAAATGTAATAATTATATTTTAGACGCATGTGGGAGACGGGTGTTGGATGATGTTTTATGATATTAAGTTTCAAAGAATGATTATTTTAGAGTGTTTCAAATTAGTTCAATTGTTAATTTAATATTCAATATTTCAATTAATCAGTTCAGTGTGAATGCTGAAATATGTTATATTTTTTTTTTTTTTGCGGAGGCCGAAAAAAAAACAACTGAATGCCTAATTAATTAATTGTTTTGTTTAATTCGCGAATCGTGATTCGTATTTACATTAGCTTATTAGCTCACTGTGAAACATTTTATGGGTCGGAAAAAAAAAAAGAAAAGTTTAGAACCGGTTCTTTTAGATTGAAGAATATCGGGTCTTCGTGTTGACAGTCCGGTATGCTAACCACAGGGCTAGCCGGTTCTTTTGGTACCCGACTGACACTTTATAGGCACCAATAGCAGAGGCTTTAAAATTGTGTGGGTTTTTTAGATCATTTTAAATCGTCAACATTTCCGATTGAGACATTATTTTATTTAAGGTCTCCAACGAATACTGTTTTAAGACATTAGATGCCATCAAATATTGTGATTGAGGACTGAGGTCATAAAATGTCACCAAAGATTGTGATTGATAAATGAGCAAATAAAATGTCACCGAATATTGTGATTGAGGACTGAGGACATTAGATGTCACCGAATATTGTGATTGAGGACTGAGGACATTAGATGTCACCAAGGATAAGGATCGATGACATTAGATGTCACCAAAGATTGTGATTGGGGACCTTCGAAGTTACTAAACAAAGTGAATGAGGACACTCTACGGCAACAAATATTTTTTTTGGACCATCGAGGTCATTAAAGATTGTGGTTGATTGTGAGCAGTAGAAGTCATAAATGAAGTACAAGTTGTGAATGATAAAGGTTCGGGAGAGTGGGGGAGGGTATCGTAACATACAAGGACAGTGGTCAGCAACAGTAACGTAACAGTTTCACCTTTCCAAATAGCTGGAACAGAAAGATGCTAGAACGTTCCAAAAGTACATAATATCCCTCTAACCGCCATTAACAGGAAATGCAAAGATTTGAACAATTTTATCTCGACGCTGACATGTTCCTGACTTGCACTTTATATTTGCGACCATTGGTTAGACTTAAGCTTACACAATGGGCATCCATTACTAAACAACAACAACCCAAAAATTGTTTACAAGGTCTTTTGCTGGAAAGCTGGTGGCAAATTTCCCGCGGCAACATGGTCAAGGGTAAGCGATGCTGAAGATTACTGTGGTTGATAACACACATGGGAGAAATCCTTTGAGAGCTCCATATTGTTTGAATCTTACTCTGTCTCTCTGTCTCTCTCGCTCTCTCACTGTCTCTCTCTGTCTCTCTATCTCTGTCTCTCTCTGGCTTTCGGAGCAATTTCTGCTAATGCTAATCAAGGATCAGATGCGCGAGCGCTTTTGCAAAGATTTACACACTCACACACTTTTAGACACACACACACTAACATACACAAAAGCAAGCTTACGTGTGCTCGCGTTGGTCGCGTGGCGCCACTTTGTTTCTGATATGTCATTTTGTGTATCTGTGTGTATGTGTGTGTCGTGTGTGTGTGTGTGTGTGTGTGTGCATAACGCCCTGCTTGGCGTGAGTCGGACGTAACAGATATAGATTGGAGAGGGGGGCGGGAAACAAAGGCGCATTCTTCAAAACACACAAACATGCGCTCGAGGCTTTTGTTGTAGATACGCCGCTGATACCACCGAAGGACGTCATCACTTTGTTTCCTTTCAAAACGATCAAACAAACGACACGCATTTAAAAAACAAAATGGCCGCTTTGCCCGTTTGCACGTGTACGTTCTGCGATACGTTTGCTTTTTTTACAGGTATGGACTGAGAGGGAAAGGGGGGAGAAGAGAGCGGGGAGGATTTACCCGAGAAGTTGAAAGTATAGATAGAAAGATAAATATATCGATAGATGGATTAATGGATAGATGGATTGATGGATAGATGGATTAATGGATAGATGGCTTGATGGATAGATGGATTGATGGATTGATGGATAGATGGATTAATGGATAGATGGATTGATGGATAGATGGCTTAATGGATAGATGGATGGCTTGATGGATAGATGGATAGATGGCTTGATGGATAGATGGCTTGATAGATAGATGGATAGATGGCTTGATGGATAGATGGATAGATGGCTTGATGGATAGATGGATAGATGTCTTGATAGATAGAATGATAGATGGCTTGATAGATAGATGGATAGAGGGCTTGATGGATAGATGTCTTGATGGATAGATGGATTGATAGATAGATGGATAGATGGATAGATGGATAGATGGATAGATGGATAGATGGATAGATGGATAGATGGATAGATGGATAGATGGATAGATGGATAGATGGATAGATGGATAGATGGATAGATGGATAGATGGATAGATGGATAGATGGATAGATGGATAGATGGATAGATGGATAGATGGATAGATGGATAGATGGATAGATGGATAGATGGATAGATGGATAGATGGATAGATGGATAGATGGATAGATGGATAGATGGATAGATGGATAGATGGATAGATGGATAGATGGATAGATGGATAGATGGATAGATGGATAGATGGATAGATGGATAGATGGATAGATGGATAGATGGATAGATGGATAGATGGATAGATGGATAGATGGATAGATGGATAGATGGATAGATGGATAGATGGATAGATGGATAGATGGATAGATGGATAGATGGATAGATGGATAGATGGATAGATGGATAGATGGATAGATGGATAGATGGATAGATGGATAGATGGATAGATGGATAGATGGATAGATGGATAGATGGATAGATGGATAGATGGATAGATGGATAGATGGATAGATGGATAGATGGATAGATGGATAGATGGATAGATGGATAGATGGATAGATGGATAGATGGATAGATGGATAGATGGATAGATGGATAGATGGATAGATGGATAGATGGATAGATGGATAGATGGATAGATGGATAGATGGATAGATGGATAGATGGATAGATGGATAGATGGATAGATGGATAGATGGATAGATGGATAGATGGATAGATGGATAGATGGATAGATGGATAGATGGATAGATGGATAGATGGATAGATGGATAGATGGATAGATGGATAGATGGATAGATGGATAGATGGATAGATGGATAGATGGATAGATGGATAGATGGATAGATGGATAGATGGATAGATGGATAGATGGATAGATGGATAGATGGATAGATGGATAGATGGATAGATGGATAGATGGATAGATGGATAGATGGATAGATGGATAGATGGATAGATGGATAGATGGATAGATGGATAGATGGATAGATGGATAGATGGATAGATGGATAGATGGATAGATGGATAGATGGATAGATGGATAGATGGATAGATGGATAGATGGATAGATGGATAGATGGATAGATGGATAGATGGATAGATGGATAGATGGATAGATGGATAGATGGATAGATGGATAGATGGATAGATGGATAGATGGATAGATGGATAGATGGATAGATGGATAGATGGATAGATGGATAGATGGATAGATGGATAGATGGATAGATGGATAGATGGATAGATGGATAGATGGATAGATGGATAGATGGATAGATGGATAGATGGATAGATGGATAGATGGATAGATGGATAGATGGATAGATGGATAGATGGATAGATGGATAGATGGATAGATGGATAGATGGATAGATGGATAGATGGATAGATGGATAGATGGATAGATGGATAGATGGATAGATGGATAGATGGATAGATGGATAGATGGATAGATGGATAGATGGATAGATGGATAGATAGATAGATGTATAGATGGCTTGATGGATAGATGGATAGATGGCTTGATGGATAGATGGCTTGATGGATAGATGAATAGATGGCTTGATGGATTGATGGATAGATGGCTTGATAGATAGATGGATAGATAGCTTGATGGATAGATGGATAGATGGCTTGATAGATAGATGTATAGATGGATAGATGGCTTAATGGATAGATGGATGGCTTGATGGATAGATGGATAGATGGATAGATGGCTTGATGGATAGATGGATAGATGGCTTGATGGATAGATGGCTTGATAGATAGATGGATAGATCGCTTGATGGATAGATGGATAGATGGCTTGATGGATAGATGGATAGATGGCTTGATAGATAGATGGATAGATGGCTTGATAGATAGATGGATAGATGGCTTGATGGATAGATGGATAGATGGCTTGATAGATAGATGGATAAATTGCTTGATGGATAGATGGATAGATGGCTTGATAGATAGATGGATAGATGGCTTGATGGATAGATGGATAGATGGCTTGATAGATAGATGGATAGATGGCTTGATGGATAGATGGATAGATGGCTTGATAGATAGATGGATAGATGGTTTGATAGATAGATGGATAGATGGCTTGATAGATAGATGGATAGATGGCTTGATGGATAGATGGCTTGATAGATAGATGGATAGATGGCTTGATAGATAGATGGATAGATGGCTTGATAGATAGATGGATAGATGGCTTGATAGATAGATGGATATATATAACTGAACGTAAGTGCCATTTGTTCTTTTATGTACGACTGATTGTTACCCTGGGCAAAGCCGGGTAATTAAACTAGTATTTAAATTAAAGGAATAGCAGGCCCTCAAGAAAACTTTATGACAACAATCAAACGGCGTAAACTGGCATGGCTCGGTAATGTGTTGCGGCATAATAACCTGCCAAAAACAAATCCTCCAAGGCACTGTAGAAGGTGGACGTCAGCGGAAATACTGGTTCGACAACGTAAAATATTGGACAGGACTGCAGTTGACTCAACTATTTACAACCGCTCAAGATAGGCAAAAGTGGAGAAAGTTGACTGCTGAGGTGTCCATTAGCTCCCTCCAACAACCTCAGCGTTCAAGGGATTGATGATGATGAAATTGTAGGAAGAAAGACAGGAACGTGAACTCACAAGAAGTTTGTTCCTGCGTATAGTCTATAATAATTGTTTAATTTGACTTGATTCACTGTGAAAGAGAAAAATTTAAGTTTCCTTGCCTGGAACATGTGTGATTCTATGATTCTCCTTTGCGCATCAAACTATGATTCTCCTTTGTACATTCTCCTCTTATGTACATTAAACTATGATTTTGCTATGTACAACTATTTTTACTCTCTCTCTCTCTCACTTTCTATATCTATGACTCTAATGTGTACCGGTAATCACGGCTTCCGATTTACCAAACTCTTAGATTTCAAAAATATACACAGTTCGCTAGCTGCTAACCCGTCTCCTTTAAATTGTGTAAACGTTCTGCCCCTGACCGCAGAAACTAGATCTATTAAAGTATGTAATTGTCAACCCCCCCCCCCCCCCCCTAAAAAAATAAAATAATAAAAAGATGTCAATTTCCCAAATCGACCGTAAAACGTCGTCGTTAAAACAAACTAAGCCTTAAAATAAATCTAGCAGACGTTTATCCAGCTGTTACTTCCCTTCTGTCAATAAGTCCAAAAACAAAGAAAAAAATAACTGCAAGTTATGTTAAGAAAACATTTAGACAAAAGGGAGAGAAGGAGGTCTTCGTGGAATCATTAGGGATGAACAGTTGCAAATCCGCAACAGGAGTGTGCGTGTGTGGGAAGGGGTGGGGAGTGGGGTGGTGCGCGTAAAGTATATTTGACCAATCGGTTATCACCCCCCCCCCTGTCTGATTGGCTGATCTCTCGGCCCACTGCGGTCACATGACACTCGCTGAGCGCCATCTCGAAAATGTCGGCCACAGATGTGGATCAGATGATTTCCATTAAAAAAATTATTATCTTATTATAATTTTTTTAGTTGTTTTTTGTTGTGGTGGTTTCTATATAGTATTGTGTGTTATGTTTTTTTTATTGTCTTGTATTCCTAGTGACGTTTCTCTTATTCCTAGTGACGTTTCTCTTATTCCTAGTGACGTTTCTCTTATTCCTAGTGACGTTTCTCTTATTCCTAGTGACGTTTCTCTTATTCCTAGTGACGTTTCTCTTATTCCTAGTGACGTTTCTCTTATTCCTAGTGACGTTTCTCTTATTCCTAGTGACGTTTCTCTTTATTTTTATTCTTTTCTGGCTTAATTTAATTAAATTGTCTTTTTTTTTTCTAAACATTCTTGCATATAACAAGCTAACCTCTACTGTCTTTTTCAAATTAATCCTTCTCTTTCTCTCTCTCTCTCTCTCGCCCTCTCTCTCCCTCTCTCTCTAGCTTTCCGTTTTCTCTTGCTCTATTTCTAAATTTGTCACTATATCCATTCTGTTTTTTCTGTCTCTAACATTCTCTCTTTTGCTTGTTTCTCCTTCTCTTAAGTTCTTTCAATGATATAGCCACCTATACTTTTTGTTTCGTTGCATATCAGCCATAACTGTTTGTTTTTTTCTATTTTATCAAACCATTGGGTATTCATTATTTGTCGTCTGCTTCACCTGTTTTTGAAAGGTTGGATAATGCTGTTGAAGGACGTTACAATTAGGCTATACTGGATTATTTTGGCCTGCAGGAAAAAATAAAAACCTAGTAAGTTGAAATTTAGAATACCCCCACACACACACCCATACACACGCAGTCCATTGTGGTCACTCTTGGTGACACCCTTCCTCCCCCGTTCCCGCCTTCACTATTCATAATCACATTAGCACACAAATATTGTTGCTGAAAAAAAATTACAATAACAAAAGCCACAAGATTCATGTCAATAAACAAATTAAATTTATTAGCAAAAAGCTTTTCGAACTATAACGCCTTCTCTATTAGTTTGGCGAAACAAATATTTAACGAACAATGGAAATATGCATTTGAAAAAGAAAAAAAAAAAGAATAATACAGCTTTAATGTTGTCAAGGGGAGATTATTCTCAAGGCTAAGGAAGGTTTTAATAGGGATTCGTCTCGCATGAAATCATGTGATTTGTAGATAATGGTTGGTATTTTTTGTATGCTCTTGGTAGTCTCTTGAACCAACAAACAAACAAACAAACAAACAAACAAAAAGACAAACAAAAGTGAAAATGGCTATTGTATCTGTAAAATGAAATGTGTGAGTCGGGAGGCGCTTGAAATTACTCTACGATTTCCCAAAGATATTACCCCCCCCCCCCCCAACAACCCAAAAACCTTGCATTTGAACCGTTTCCGAGTTGAAATGCTCCAGGACCATGACCTTAAACCACACCGGGGTCCCAGGTCTTAGCGCGAAGATCGTGATAAATTTTAGCGTGACACTGCCACGTGATAACGAATAATAGTGTTGTTGTTTTTTTTAATTCAAGTGTGATAGTATCATGCGTGATAAACCCAAAAAGAAAATACAACAGCAAAAAGTCTGCAAAAGCGGAAAATAAATATAATTTAAAAAAAAATGGTTGTGTAACAAAAACAACTTTATCTATACATTAGAAGTAGGGCATGGAGTTGAGTAGCAGTGTCCTTGACCACTGCCCTACTCCATAATTACCCCCCCCCAACCCGCACACACTCACCCAAGACCATTATAATATTGACTTAAGCGAAGATTACACGCTTCATCGAGTTATTCCCCCTTTTGTTATTTTTCTTCATCGTTTATTTAATTTTTAAATTCTTAATTACTCGACAAGATGTTACATTATGCAAAATAACGGAGACTGTGTTGGGCCGCGACCTACTCCCCCCCCCCCTTCACCCCAACCCCTCTTTCTCTTCCTCTTTCGGCAGCGCGCGCCAAGCCTCCATTACCCTCCCCACACCATATTATGATTAGGGCCGCAACCACAAAAACTACTCGCTGATCACCTCGGTGTTAGATTTCTAGTCATGCACAGATTTTTCTTTGGTTTTATATCTCCAGTAATTAGAAGATTTGTGGCACGTTTGTTTTAACGGGTTGACAGAACGAATGGGAGAAGCTGAGATTTTACATAACGAGTGAGAGAAGTCGAGATTTGACAGAACTATTGGGAGAAGTTGAGATTTGACAGAACGATTGGGAGCAGTTGAGATTTAACAAAACAAGTGGGAGAAGTTCAGATTTGACAAAACTATTGGGAGAAGATGAGATTTGATAAAACAGGTGGGAGAAGTTCAGATTTGACAGAACTATTGGGAGAAGATGAGATTTGACAAAACAAGTGGGAGCAGTTCAGATTTGACAGGACATAACTATTGGGAAAAGTTTAGATTTTACAGAACGATTGGGAGAAATTGAGATTTGACAAAACAAGTGGGAGAAGTTCAGATTTGACAGAACGATTGGGAGCAGTTGAGATATGGCAAAACGAGTGGGAAATTTTGAGTTTTGACAGTACGAGTGGAAGAAGTTCAGGTTTGACAGAACGAGTGGGAGAAGTTTAGATTTAACAGAACGATTGGGAGCAGTTGAGATTTGACAGAACGAGTGGGAGAAGTTGAGATTTGACAGAACGAGTGGGAGAAGTTGAGATTTGACAGAACTAATGGGAGCAGTTGAGATTTGACAGAACGAGTAGGAGAAGTTGAGATTTGACAAAACAAGTGGGAGTAGTTCAGATTTGACAGAACTAATGGGAGATGTTGAGATTTGACAGAACTAATGGGAGAAGTTGAGATTTGACAAAACTAGTTGGAGAAGTTGAGATTTGACAGAACGATTGAGAGAAAGCGAGAGACATAAATATTGGGGAAAAGTTAAGAGCTTACATAACGAGTGTGAAAGTTGATATTCACAAAAATATATTTGAAAAATGCAGGAATTGATCATGCGCTTTACATTACGTTAATTTTTACATCACAGCGTCTCGGAAATAAAAACAAAACAAAATGATGAAATAAACAAAACCACCGTTGTGGCTTTTTTACCGCGGGAACCTCGAACATTCAATGTGTAGATTGTATATTATCATAAACTGCCGGGGTAATTTTCATAATCTTAACCCGCGCTTATCCCGTTTGGCTTGACCGTCTTTCTTAGAGTTTCGATAACTGGGTAAGGAGTGAGCGTCTATGCACGTGGTAAATCTGGCCAAATCGGCGAGCTTAAAACATACAAATTGTCCTCATCGATTTGAGGACATAAAGGAAAAAACCTTAACGAGTTCGTGTGGCTCGAGTTCGAACTGATACCAATCTTTAAAGGGTTTACCGTAGACTCTAAAGCTTATAGCGTTTAAGACTAGTTTTATTTCTCCACGTGTCTCCCTGTTTAACTGATGGGAAAAGCCACGCCCCAAAAAGTTTAGAGATGGTAATCAATTTGGATGTTAATAAAATAGTGATCTAGATCTAGATATTTCTGTCCGATTAGAATTGTTTAATTTATCTATCTTTCTTTCCATATCTATCTTTTTTTTCTATCGTTCTATATATCTATATATCTATCACTCTATATCGTTCTATCTCTCTATATCTTTCTATATTGTTACGAAACGTAAATTTATGCATTGTACCAAAATTAAATTAATATTTATCGTTCCAAATAGTTGGAGTAGTAATGTTAGAAATTGTTTCATCAGCGAAGACTGCGGGTCTTTCCCAACTACGTCACCAGACAACATGGACGATTTTAACGTTGTTGTCGGTTGAACTCGATTATTCAATAGCACGCTAGTATTTTATTATATATTATCTGTTTACATCAGCCATGATGTAATGTATTCTCTTGTATTCGGTTAGGGTATCGTATCGACCCATATCATGGACCCATAAGAATCAGTCCAAGATTTCGTCAGTTCTTTGACATCTATCGACAAGTAAAGACATATTTTCCCATGCTCTGAGATATAATTATTTCGGATTTATACTACAAAGAATTCAATTTTGTTTTACCAGTAGTTTCAATGCTATTCATAGCCTATTGAATATATCTCTTATCTATTCTATGGATAATGTGCTATTCTTAACCATTTGTGTAAATATCATTCTTCTATTTGGGTGTTAAGTGATAATTCTGTGATTAAACCAATAATTCGTTTGTTTACAAAAACAAAATTTAAATCAGTTCTTCACGTTTCAGTATTGTGTGTGTTTTATTTATACTACAATAGTAATTGCCAACACTACACAATAACAACACGATACTTGCTGTGTATTTGAGCCAACAAAAGTATACACCTGAATAAATCAAATAGACTCTAATCAATGTTATAAAGATTGCCAGGGGATATTTTGAACTTGGACCAACCTAGACTACACTAAACTAATAATGAAGTGAACTAATAATGATACTATCAATTGAAGCAGTAATTATAATAACTACAAGACAACGTAATAAATAAATATTTCATCAACTGAATGGGGGCTCTAGCCAAATAAATAATACAGTCTACAATTCGGTACTCATTATTCTACAATCATCTACTAATTAATAATTATCTACAAAAAGATAACAAAAGCTGGCTTGTCATTTAACATTTTTATTAAATTAATACTTGAAAAGTATATCAAAGCGACTTGACCAGTGCAATACTAAAATTATCTATTGCGGCATATATGACAGTGCGTAGATTACCACTGATATATCACCTTCGTAATAAGAATTGATAACTCATCTTGGGATTTCTTATGAAGGACAGGCGTGTCGTAATAATATATTTATATCTTTCTATCTCTCTATATCTTTCTATTTCTTTCTATCTTTCTATATTTTTCTATCTTTCTATATATTTATATCTTTTTATATCTTTCTATCTTTCTATATATTAATATATTTCTATTTCTTTCTATCTTTCTATATCCTATATCATTCTATCACTCTATATATTTATATCTTTCTATATCTTTTTTCTTTCTATATATTTATATCTCTCTATATCTTTCTATCTTTATAAATATTTATATATTTCTATATCTTTCTATATATTTATATCTTTCTATGTATTTATATATTTCTATATCTTTGCATCTTACTATATATTTATATCTTTCTATGTTTCTATATGTGGCTATCTTTCTCTATCTATCTATCGATATATCTATCTCTTCGCCTAATAAACTATATATCTATAAATAAATCTCATTCTCTCTCTCTCTCTCTCTCTCTCTCTCTCAGAGAGATTTATAGGCTAAGTGGACCCACCTGTGTAAAATTCACTCATATTTGTTTAAAATTTAACCCTTCACTGCCCGTTTCACTCACACATATTCAGAAACATATTTACCTTAATTCCTGGACTACTTAACGTCCAGCAGTGTACATAAATTAAATATTTGTTTCTAAGGTTCAATTATAAATTCTTCTTTAAACGTTCATTTAATGGCTTGAGTGTATTATTTCCTATTGAACTAGTAACTAGACCCTAGCCTAGGCGATAGAAAGAAGAGCCAGGACATAATACTACCCTAACCCTCATTAATGTCCATCATATTAACTCTCGCACAACCTTAACCTCTACAACCCCCCCGATCTCTGTTTCCCAAGAGTTAATAAACGGCGTCTCTTACTCTTTCTCTCTCTCTCTGTCTGGCAGTTCTTTGAACAGCTTCCCTAAATACACCCGAAGGGAAAAGATGGCACACAAACCCCGCGGTCTCAGATCTTCCACACGATAGGAGAAGAAGCCTCTGAGGTTCCAGGACGATAATTGGAACTTTGTGCCAAACACACCTATCTGATGGTCAATTGGTCCAATAATAAAAGAAATAATAAGAGAATGATTTGGTAGCCAGACCGATACAATAATGTCTTATGATGGTTTCTTTCTCTATTTTGCGGGGTTCATACATAGTATAGTTATACAGAGTTTAGATTGTACTTGATAGATCTCTATTGCATATATAGTTAGTTGTTAGATAGATAGATAGATAGATAGACTGATAGATAGAGAGAGAGCAATAGAGAGGGATAGAGAAAGATAGAGGGAGAGATATCAAGATAGAGAGATAAAAAGAGAGAGAGAAAGCTATATAGATAAATAGATAAATAGATATATAGATAAATAGATAAATGGATAAATGGATAAATGGATAAATGGATAAATAGATAAATAGATAAATAGATAAATAGATAAATAGATAAATGGATAAATGGATACATGGATACATGGATACATGGATACATGGATAAATGGATAAATGGATAAATGGATAAATGGATAAATGGATAAATAGATAAATAGATAAATAGATAAATGGATAAATGGATAAATGGATAAATGGATAAATGGATAAATGGATAAATGGATAAATGGATAAATAGATACATAGATACATAGATACATAGATACATAGATACATAGATACATAGATACATAGATACATAGATACATAGATACATAGATACATAGATACATAGATAAATAGATAAATAGATAAATAGATAAATAGATAAATAGATAGATAGATAGATAGATAGATAGAGAGAGAGAGAGAGAGAGAGAGAGAGAGAGAGAGACATTTATGTTATATATGTATGTGCCAACCGTATATTTTTTTATGCATTCAAACCATACAAACCGTAACAGATCTATCTTTTTTTATCCTTGGCAGACCAATGTTATCTTTTGTGTCCTGTGACGCAACGTTCACGTGTTTCCGTGGCCACAGCAATACAGCACAATGTCCGACCGCCTTTACTTATCCACAACTATAGTCAGGTACCCAACATAGATGGGTAGACTCATGGACACCATCCGTACCACGGGAACAAATCCTAGCCGTCAACCAGGATTCGAACCCAGGATAATGTGTATGTCAGTCGTTCGCGCAGCACTAAATAAACACTATAATCTATATTGATGGTTGGAACCCTTTTTATTTATTTCTAAAATTATTCGTCTAAATAGGCGTTTGCAAAACTGACATTTGGATCATTCGTACTTCTATAAGTTATATAAAGGAGCTATAGACTTTAGAATTTCTACAGACACAGTAATTTGGGTTTCATGGTTCAATACCGGGTCGCGACCCTGTATTTGGAGAACCGCTGGTCAATATCATACTACTTCCATATTTTGTTTGTTTCTGTTCTTCAGATAGCACGTTCTAGCATCGCCAAGTCTGACAAAGAGGACACCGCTTCCAGAGATCTTCCTCAATTACTCCGGTGCAGCCCTCTGGGGGGGGGAGGGGGTGGGGTGAAGAAACCAGTGCGAAGATCGCCAATAGTGGGGAAAGTTGCGTGAGGGGGGGGGGGAGTGGCGAGGGAAACACCGCAAGTGAGTATTTTTTTTATTTTTTTTTATATTCCAAACTCAAACAAGAATTGATTGACGACACCCCGAGTGAGTTGGAACTGTTTATTTACTATCTGTGGAGACAACATTCGAGGCGGAGATTGTGGGTTGTCCCTCCGTGTTCACGAGATGTCTGCCACTCATTTTTCCCCCCTTGTCTGTCTATTCGTTTACTGAAGGGGAGAGGGAGGAGTGGACTGGTTTGGATGGAAGGGGGAGTGGGGGTTTGTTTGGATGTCTTTGTTTTTTGAAGAATGAAAGAGAAAACTAAAACAAAAGATAAAGATAGAAAGAAAGAAACAGGTGAAGAAATGTCATTTCTTTATTCTTCCACTTGTCATGTAGATGACAGACTATTTTTCGAACACTCCATTTATCGACATTCTTTGGGGCTTTGGGGTGATACAAAAAAGAATCCGTTTATTATTAACTTAAATTTTCTACTTCACGCAGATTAATTCGCGACAGTTTAACTTAATAAAATTATCACTAAACAGAGTAATAGATGCAGCACTAGCGTTGCAGTCTGAATTTTTCAAGTTAAAATAGATATTCGGCTGATGATCGAAAGTCAATTTCAGTTTCGACCAAAACCGAGAGAGAACCGAAAGCTAACTTTTTGGCTTCCGCTGAAACCGAAACTACGCCGAAATTACACCATTTGCCTACTTTCAGCGCCTTAAACCGCAGCCGAAACCGAAATTTCGGTCGGCCTCTAATTATATAATAGTATACACAAGCGACGTCTATACTCAATGGCTGTGCATAAAATCAGATTCAAATGTCGACAAAATGTCCGCTAGTAAAGAAATATACTGTTCTCTAGTACACTACTATAATCAGACTTGGATTTTTCTTTTTTACCTTTTCTCCTCCTTGTCTTTGCGACCCGTAAATTTAGCATTCGGGAAAATGTGATTTTAATTTTTAAGTACCTGGACACTTAAATTAAAAAAAAACAACAGTTTGCAGATTCTAAGGGAAATATAATATCAACATTATATTCTGGCATTACGTAAAATTAAAAGAGTCAGAGAATTACTGACGAAGCATCAAAGGTCAAGGAAAGCAACAGCCATTGTTCCTGATACCCACTGAGCTACCCCCCCCCCCCCCAGCTCCCTCTCTTCAATTAGTGACACCCCTCGCCAGTCGCCTCGTTACTTAGCGTGCGTCCAATTTACACTTTTGTGTAATGTCTTTACTATCTCGTTAATTTAATAGTACGCCGTCGTCGCTGAGTGTTAGCGTCATTATCACGTGACAAGAATCAGTCGTAATAGTAAACACACACACACCCACAGACACAAGTACATGAAGTACCTTATCGTGAGACAAGTTTAAAAAAAAAACACTAAACATTTGGGAATGTAGAAACTGCTTATCTATGAGGTGTCCGTATCTAATCGCATGCAGTAAGCGGAGAAATTAAAACTGTTGTCTAATCTCTAACCACATGACGGATTTAAGAGGAGAACGAAAAGGAAGAACAAAAGAGAAAGAAAGAGAAAGAGAGGAAGCAAGCAATAGAGAAAAAAGGAAGAAAAGAAAAGAAGAAAGGCAGAAAGAAAGAAGATAAAGTAAGGAAGAAAGAGAGAAACAATGAAAGCAGAAGAAAAAAATTAAGAACACAGAAAGAAAACAAGAAAGAAAATTAAAGAAATAAAAAGAATTGAAGAAATATAAAAGAATTATAAATTAAAATAATAAAAAAGAAGAGTGGAATGAAAGAATGAAAAAAGAAGAAAAAGAAGAAAGCCAGAAAAAAAAATGCAAGACAGAAGACAAAAGAA
This sequence comes from Anisus vortex, assembly GCA_949126835.1. Classification (NCBI taxonomy): domain Eukaryota; kingdom Metazoa; phylum Mollusca; class Gastropoda; family Planorbidae; genus Anisus; species Anisus vortex. The sequence goes on along the minus strand of OX421507.1, from coordinate 11,255,327 downwards.
AGAATCGCCAAATTGTTATCATGACCCTCTAAATACAATGAAAAACTTACGACATTTCTCGAAAGTGCATGTTGAATTTGTTAAGTGGGAGAAACTAAGGTTTTTGCTAATGGGTGGGGGGGGGGGGGGGGTACAGACGATATTAAGCGACACTCTGACAAAGTGTCATCTGTTGTTGATATAAAATGTCTCGTGTCACAGGCGAACTACGTGCTGAGCGCGTGGTGGTGGGGTGAACCGTATCGCCTCGGCCTTTGCCACATACAGTGGATTTATACGTAGCAGACGAGTGCCTTAGTAACCACGGGACTGAAATTGAAATCACTTGATGTTTGACTTAGACCACATACGTATGATACGTTCCTTCTAGGTAGAAGATTATTACGTCCACTAGGTCCAAAACTCCTGCAGGGCGGCAGGGATCGGTCGAAGCCAGAGTTAGAACCCGCGACATGTCGGTTGACAGTCCGGTGAACTAACCGCTGGACCACCTCACAAACCATACTAGAATTGTTCAGAAAGTAAGGATGTTCAGGGGTGAACGAAGGGAGAGAGGTTCTGTCCGGGGGCGCCAGACACTCTAATGCACACCGATGGGACGTGCTGTGTAACTTAGAGTACGGTTTCTGCCGCCACATGCACTATTTTCTCCCATTGCAGAATCCCCCCTCTGATCATTATCATGGTGACTCGCGCCCGTATACCTGTAATGCCGCCCGGTAGAGCAAATCCCATACTATAGGTATGGGCATCCAGGACGGGGTTTGAAGCGGGACTGCTGCACTCATTTCTTTCTCCCCACCGAGATCTCAGACCTCTCGAATGCAAGTGAGAGTGAGAACACTCGGAATCACAGCAGGGGCTGTACCCCCATGTGTTAGCCCACCGGTGTGCTCTTGATGCGAACGATCCAGTGGTTTCCACACTTCGCCGACGATTGGGCCCATGGTTACAAAAGTTCTCCTTAAACCAGTATGCTTTGAAAAGAGATGTTTGATTTAAAGGCCTTTCTGGGTTCTGGTTTTCTTCTGAAAAGCTTTTTTGTATAAGAGAAGTATGATCGAGAAAGTGAGACCCTATTTTCTGCGATGTGGTCAAAGCGGATATCAAGATATAGCCACGTCTGGAATACCGCCACATACACACATACAAAAGTGACCCCCCCCTATATTTCGTTAATTTAATATGTTGTGTTTTCCGTCTTGTTTTATTTCATTTTATGTTTCACTTGTTCCTGTGAGACAACGTAAGCCGTCGTCTTCCCACGGATAAAAGTTGTGGTTTTTTGTTTAAAATTGTTGGTGGCCCCTGGGCCCCACACGCGATGAGTCTCACAGACAAGGTGCCTCGTAGTCTTCCTCTTTACGACCTCGACCCCACCACCCCCAACACACACAAACACACATTTATTTTCCACCCTCGCCTTTGCCTCCCTGCTTGTTCGGCGATCTACATATATACACACAGACACTCTCGCTTACGTAGACTTACACACACACACTCACCCAACCATACACGTAGTCTATCAGTTGCCGAAAGGCTATCTTCTCACTTTTCATCGCCCGCCTTATCATCGCCATCGTCATCTTGATCAGCCACTAAAAACAACCACAGAATGAGGGGGGGGGGGGGGGGTAGAGAGGGGGACGCCAGGGGGGATGCCGAAATGAAGGTTATGCTTCCATCTAAAAATATTTTTACAATCTCTTCATATTCCTCCTTTTTTACTGTAATCTCTCTCTCTCTCTCTCTCTCTCCTATATATATATAAAGCTATGTGTGTGTGTTTAACCAATCTGATTGGTTTATTTTAAGACACGTGAACTTATTGCCTCATATTTCACCTTTGCAATTTGACTTAGCACATGCGTCCTCGCTGGCTGTGTGGATAACGTATCGGACTACCATGAGGTCGACCCGGGTTCGATTCTACAGTTACCCTATAGTCTACGTTTTTTATTCAATTTTTTTTTTAAATTTCAATAATATAATTTTATTTTAAATATTGTAAATCCACGGGCAAGGCCGGGCAATTGAGCTTATCTCTCTCTTTCTCTCTCTCCCTCTCTCTCGCTATCTCTCTCTCTCTCTCTCTCTATATATATATATATAAACCTGTTTTATTTCCCCCAAGCAACGCCGGGGAATTTAGCTTGTATATATATATATATATATTGTATAAAGACGATACCCATCCTTGACAAATTTTCTATCTCCGCCTTTATCGGCTAAATCCCACCAGAATCTCCTTATCACAAACTCCGTATATGTGATACCCCTCTGTTTTTCTCTTCTCTCACATTCTCTCACTAACTCCATCTCGTTTTTTCGTTGTCTCCGTGAGTATCGCTGAAAATCTCGCGCGACTTAACGAGAACACAAACTCACACTGCCACACCCATCCAAATCAAAAACAATAATGCAAAAAAAAACAACAAAAAAAACAACAAAAAAACAATGTACGCTTCATTCGGTTTTGTTTTTTAAAAATTAAAAAATGGACGATGTAACCTTATATATCAACCCTCTCCCCCCTCTTCCTTCCCCCTTTCAATTTCCATTGAGATACATACACTAATCATCCGACACAAATATAAAGAAAACGTTCTCAATACATTTTTTATTGTAATATTGTTGTTGTTTTTTTTTCTTTCTCTTTTAACAAAGCACATTGTAATCATTCGTTTCTCCCGTCATTTTGACGGGCATAACTCCTATTATAAAATGGAAACGTGAGTTTTAAGAAAGACTTAGCCTATGACTGGAAAGTTTATTTTTTAGTTTATTAACTAATCTGTGGGCCCCTTTTGCGTCCCTTCTTTTTTTTTCTATCGCCCCGTCGCTCTCTCTCTCTCTCTCTCTCTCTCTCTCTGACTCTGACACTTTCTACTACTCTATCCCTCTCTCTCTCTCTCTCTCTCTCTCCACGTTATCTAATTTCTCATTATTTTCTAACTTCTAACTCTCTATTATCTTTTTCTCTTTTATGTTACCATCTTTCTTCTTCTTCTCTCACTTGTTGCCTTACTTTCTTCTTTTTATCTTATACTCTCTAACGTTCTTTATATTCTACTTCATCCTCTTTTTGTCTTACTCTCTCTCTTTCTCTCTCTCTCTCTCGTTTCTCCTTCTCATCTACTCTCTTTTCTCTCTATTACATTCTCCTCTTCTCTTTTATTCCTCGTCTACTCCTACATTCTCTCTTCTCTTTCTCTCCTACTTTATAACTTCTCTTTCTGCCATACGCTCTTTCATCTTTCTCTCCTACTGTTTCTCTCTTCTCTCTCTCTCTCTTCCTTCTCGTTCTATCATTCGTTCTATTTTCTCTTTCTGACATACTTTCTATCTTTTCTTTACGTCCTAGTCTCGGGTCTTTCTTTCTCTTCCCTCTCTTTATCTCTCTTAACTAATTTTCTTTGATATCCGTTTCTCTCTCTCTCTTTCTCTCTCTCTCTCTCTTTCTCTCTCTCTCTCCCTCTCTTTTTCTCTCTCTCCCTCTCTCTCTCTCTCTCTCTCTCTCTCTCTTTATCTATTACATAGTTATGTTTGTTTTTTGCCCATCATTGTGTTGCCGTTGTTGTTTTTAATTTGACCCATTTTAGCCCACCCCAAAATTTAACCCAATAACGTCTTATTATCTGTTATTTTTCCAAATGTGTTAGCACGTTTCAATTCCGGGCAACATAGTTTTATTTTTTAACTTCTTTTAACTTTTTTCTTTTTTAATGTATTCCCATACACTTTTCAACACTCACCCACCACCACCTCGCTCATCTCCCAAGTAAGGGCGCTCCCCCCCCCCCCCTGGACATAAGTTACGGCGGACAGGAAATAAAATGAAACCGGAAACAGGCATTGGAAATCTCTTTCTTTCAGAACCCACCCCACTTGTCTGAACTATATAGAAGAAAGCCTAACCCTGCAGTGAGATCATACCTTGTGATATGTTCCGACTTTCATCACACAGACTTTATACACACAAGATAAAGGGACACTAAAGATATATTCACCTTTCAGCAAACGCATTTTTTTGTACTTTAAATTATTTTTTTTAAATTGTTTAGAACAAGTTTTAACGGCCGTCGTATAGGCCTATTTACGTATTAGCCTGTCCAGTGAATTGAAGTCCCCCCCCCCCCCCCCCCCAAAAAAAAAAAAAAAAAAAAAAAAAAAAAAAACAACAACAAAAAAAACAACAACAAGCATTGACGAAAGTTTGCGTAATAGCGTAGATCAGGGGTCGGGAACCTTTTTGTCTTAGAGAGCCATGGACACCACATATTTTGAAAAGTAATTCTGTGAGAGCCATACATTATGTTTAAAACTAAAAATTCAAGTCAATGTGTGCATTTTGTCTAAATTCAACTCTAAAAGTACAATAATTATGTCTCTGAATTCGTATGATGCTGAGCTGCAGTAGACTTTATCTCATTTGTAGAGTGAAATATTGATATGCAATTAATATGAAGATCAAAAAGTCTAAAAACAAATTTTTTTTAATAATCGAACATTTGTAATCGAGCCAGATGCAGCCATCAAAAGAGCCACATCTGGCTCGCGAGCCATGGGTTCCCGACCCCTGGCGTAGATAAATTGCCACTTTTTCTTCTTGGTGCGTTTTAAAAAAAAAGTAAACTTTTTAAAAAAATTGAATAGACTAACATATTACCTCAAGCTATCGTATAAAAGATAGATTTTGAGTGTGACTTAAACACGTGAACTACAATTTTGCGTGCATGTACGGCTTATACTTGGAGATTTTACAGTAATTACATTAATACAACATCATATATAATGTTATCAGGGTCTCAGATATAAGATTCACGTCTCTCCTTGATACAAATAGATCAACGCTTTATTAGTAAATGTCTGCAGTCTGAATGACGTTTGTTTGTCTGTTTATTTGTCTGTATTATTCCATCTGCTCACTATATAATGATGCCACACCCTGATGTCATGTCAGGGAGAAGTAGTCACTGTGTGTTTTAAGATAAGATACGATTTTTTTTTATTGATCCAGAATGGAAATGTGGCTTTAATTACATTGATATCAATTAAAACAAAAAAAAACATTCCACACACAAGCACAACAACCAGAACAGATACCACACCCTCACACACACACACACACACACACCCTCACACACACACACACACACGTCATCTTCAAATCTGCAAAACACAAACATCTGGCTCTGGATTAAGTTTTATAGTCAAGTAACAGTGTTGATACAGTCTCACGGAGTATAAGGAAGAAACGAGATCTTGTACATTTCAGTTCGAGCTCTAATTGACAGAAGTCGACCACTACTTGTTGATTTGACATTGACATAGTTGTTGTGAATTGGATGCATGCTATCTTTGAGTATTTTCTCGACTTTGCAAAGGCATCGTTGCTGAAATAGTTCGTTGAGTACAGACTGTATTTAGCATTGTCATGTATATTGTTTTTCCAAGAATTGGAACACGCAATGTTTATTCCCCTTTCTCTCTCTTTTCTTACTACACACAATATTAGGACGTTTAGTAGGAAAACAAAAGGTTCTAGGTAATGTTGGGATTCTGTGTTGATCTCAAATTCTCAGGGTCTGGGAACGACTCATTATTTAATAGGGGAAGTTCCTATCGTTTTTGTTATGAGTTTTGTAATGATACCATGATTTTTACCCCTACTGGTAATGGGTCTGTCCCTTGCACCACTCGGATAGTATTTAATGATTTGTTTTGTCTGAAAGACAGAGAGTTTCAAAATATGTTCCTTTGAGAACGTTTGTGTTTGCACTATTTTATTCTAACTGTACATAATAGATATATTGTATATATTGAACATACCACCTGAAATAAACTATCAACAACAGTTACACTGAAGCTTCCTTGTCAAGTTACTATTCTATTGTGTTGTACACATTACTATAAGATTTAGCTACTACTATAATTTACAAGAAAGGAAATGTTGGAATACAAATACTGAATTTGTGCCCAGGATTATAAGAAGAGTTCGTGTAATACTGAAACATAAATACTAATAATTAAAGTCTCCCCTAGGACTAACGAGAATTATCAGCAAGATCTACACAGCTCTGGCCACAAGGGGATTGTGGACGTAACAAAATTTGGTGGTCTCGCCCGGTATATTTGAGTTCTACTTTTCCTGACCTAGGATTAACAAAATTTAGTGGTCTCATTCGATATATTTGAGTTCTACTTTTCCTGATCTAGGATTGGAAAAAATTTGTTGATCTCGTCTGGAAAATTTGAGTTATATTTTTCCTGACCTAGAAATATTTTGTGACATTAGTAGTACTGAGAGCGGCATATTTGTGTTTCGTTTTCTAGGACTGTGAAACTATTCTTTTTTAAAAAGAGGAGAGAACTGGTTTGCGCATTTATTCCTTGGGAAGTGTGAAGATTCCACGAAGTGTAATATTATATTGTGCAAATTTCTGGACAAATCGTAAGTTGGAACTTTATATTTTATTATACAATATATACTACTCTACTATCACAAATATTTCGAACGCTATACTATGGCTTCGAATATATCAAGTGAGGAACTTAATGCCATGTCATTTGCTGAACTAAAAGAATTAGCTGAGTCCTTTGGGATTGAGGCAGGACAGGCAAGACCTAATCGTAATCGTTTGATCAAAGAAATTATGACATGTTTGAACGGGCAGAATGCCATGAACACTGTTAATGTAGTTGAAGTGGGACAGAACGATATCAATGAAGGTTATGTAGCTCCCAGTGGGGGCGAGGTAATTGCCCACGGAGACGAGGTAAGAAATATGTCATCTAGATCATCAAACAATGAAGAAGATGAAGGGTTGAGTGAAAACCTAAAATTCCAATTAGCTATGAAGAGAATGGAATTGGAAAGAATGAGGATAGAAACTGAAAGAGAAAATGAAAGAATTAGGATTGAAAGCAGAGAAAGGATAGAGATGGCACGCATGAACAGACCTGACCATCATAGGGACAGCAATGGTATGGATATTAGCGCAATGAAGCAACACTTGCCTATATTCAGAGAAGAAGATGTTCAAGATTTCTTTTTGCTTTTTGAGAGGATAGCTGTAGATTATCAGTTCCCTGATGATAAGATGGCTTTATTGTTAAGGTCAACTCTCAACAAAGGAAAAGCATTGGACGTAGTGTTGAGTTTAACACCCGAGGAAATAAATGACTATGAAGTAATCAAAGATAGGGTGCTCAAAAGTTATTCCCTGACACCAGAAAAATATAGAAAGCTATTTAGAGACAGAAAGAAGGCATATGATCAAACTCATGTAGACTTTTTGAGACAAAAGGAGAAAATGTTAGAACAGTGGCTAAGGTCACAGAATGTAAGTGAGTTTGATAAACTCAAGAACCTAATATTGTTTGAGGAATTCAATGATTGTATTCGAGTGGATATTAAAACCCACATCTCAGACCGAGGGGTTGAAGATGTGCATGAAGCTGCTAGATTGGCAGATAACTATGCCATAATTCACGCCAGCATAAAGCCATATTATGCTGACAAACCCAAAGTGCACAAACCAGAGCCCAAGGAGGCTAGTAAACCAAAAGAGACAAGTGAAAACAATAATAAGAACAGTGGTGTAAATAATAATAGTAACTTAGTTCATTTCAGGAAGCAGACAGATGTAAATAAAGCAAAGGTGGTATGTTTCAATTGCAAGAAAGAGGGCCACATGAAGAAAGATTGTTGGATCCTTACCAAGAAGCAAGGTGCTATTCTACACTGTGCCAGAGTGCAGAAAGACAGCAAGCAGACAGAAGAAGTGTGCAACACAGGGTCAAGAAACTCAAAAGAAATGCGGCCGGCATCGCCCATAGTTGTGGAGTCGATGGTTTTTGAGAACAGTCTATCTAAGGTAAAAGAGAATAGCTGTACTCAATCTTTTATGCTTTCAGAAGGCCGTGAGGAACAGATGGTTCCTGAAGTCCCGGAAGAGGACGACTTATCCGATTTTCGACCCTTTGTCCACGAGGGGACAGTGTCGACAGAAGTCGATGTACTCAGCAAGAAGAAAATACAGATATTACGTGACACGGGTTCTGCTGTCAGCGTGATCCTGGAGGGCAGTGTGCCGTTAACGGATGCCACCAGTACCGGTGAGTCTGTTGTGCTGAGAGGTGCTAGTATGGAGGCTGTGGAAGCTCCACTGCACAGAATAAAACTCGAGTCGGATATTTTTACAGGTAACATCGTAGTGGGAGTGTGGCGCGCACTACCCGTCAAAGGCGTTTCCATGATATTAGGAAATGACATTATGGGCGGCAGAGTCACTGTCGAGCCCATGGTTAAAGTGTTGGAGACCAAGATGGCGGAGGACAAAAACCTACGTCCTGCTAATGAACGCCCAACATGTGCACTGACAAGAGCAATGCAGAAAAAGAAGTCGGTAAAGACTCCTGCTACGCCGTGTAGTGCAACGAAAGATGTGTTTGTCTGTTCTGAAGACACACATGCGAATGAAACAGTGATAACAGAAACACCTGACATCGATTTAAGTGCTACGTTCTTTGCTGAACTAACAACTGGTGATGCAACAGAGAACGATAACATTTTGTCACCAAAGCAGAAATTGGTGAAAGAACAATTTAATGACGAAGTAATAATGCAACTCAGAATGAAAGCTGTTGATGAAAAGACTGCAGATGCAATGGCGGAATGTTTCTACATGAAAGATGAAGTGTTGATGAGAAAGTCGAAACCGCTCAACTCAGGTACAAACGAGTGGGACAGTATTCACCAGATTGTAATACCTAAGTGTTATCGTCAAGATATACTGCGTATGGCGCATGATCTTCCTTTCGCTGGTCACATGGGAGTCCGAAAAACGCACCACCGTATCCTCCCTTACTTCTACTGGCCAGGACTGAGAAGAGATGTCGAACAATACTGCAAGACTTGCCACGTATGCCAAATGGTAGGACGTCCTAACCAACGAATTCCTGTCGCTCCACTCCAGCCGATACCAGCGTTCGACGAACCATTCAGTCATATACTCATTGATTGCGTGGGCCCGTTGCCGAAAACAAAAGCCGGTTTTCAATACCTGCTCACAGTCATGTGTTCATCCACTCGCTTTCCGGAAGCCATTCCGTTGCGGAACATAACAACAGTGAAGGTGGTAGACGCCCTGACAAATTGCTTTACACGTTATGGCCTACCGAAGACAGTACAGTCCGACCAGGGGACTAACTTTACTTCGAACATTTTCAAACAAGTCATGGAACAATTAGGGATAAGCCATGGGCTATCAAGTGCCTATCATCCTGAGAGCCAGGGAGCTCTGGAAAGGTTTCATCAGACATTAAAATCGATGCTTAAAAAGTACTGTTATGAAAACGAGAAAGACTGGGATAAGGGTGTGCCTTATGTACTGTTCGCTGCAAGGGAGGCCACTCAGGAATCCCTGGGGTTTAGCCCATTCGAACTTGTGTATGGACACTCAGTCAGAGGTCCGTTGAAACTTCTACATGAAACTTGGCTAACGGACAGTGAACCGATTGGACTTTTGTCATATGTAGATAAATTTAAAAATAGGCTTTATCATGCATTTAACCATGTGAAGATTCATTTTCCACAGATGCAGGAGCTTATGAGACAGAACTATGACCGTAAAGCTACAGCTAGAACTTTTGCACCAGGTGACAAAGTTCTTGTGTTTCTACCTTTGCAAAATCAGCCTTTAAGTGCAAAGTTTAGTGGACCCTATGAGATAGAGTCAAAGCTTGGCGAGGTCAATTATTTGATAAAGACTCCTGACCGGAGACAAAAACAGAGGGAATGCCATATTAATTTACTTAAGCCCTATGTTTCCAGGGAAAAGAGTAAACCACGGGAGGCCCCCATGATATCATTAGCTAAAGTCCCGACGGATTTATCTAGGATAGAATATGAGTTTGCAGAAAGTAAACTTAATAATACAGATGCCCTTAAGAGTTTAGATACAAATCTAGAACATCTTCCGGTAGAAGATAAGGAGAAGATTATTGAGCTGGTACATGAAAATAAGTCAATGTTTACAAATGTTCCCAGTAGGACACATGTCATAGAGCACGATGTAGTGTTAACCGAGGGTGCCAGGTCTATTAAACAGCATCCATTTGACCCCATCAGACCTGAGCATATTAAATTAGATGTAAAGTATATGTTAGAAGATGACATAGGAGAAAAATGTGATAGCAAATGGTCTACACCCTGTGTGATGGTACCAAAAGCCGACCACACACTGCGGTTTTATAGAGACCTTGGGAAATTAAGTAATTTGACAAAGACCGACTGGTATCCCATTCCCCGTATCATCGACAAGATAGAGACAAGGTCATAGCTGATACTCTATCTCGGGTGCTACATGATTGACTGAATTACCCTATACTTCTTTTTCAGATCATCTCATTTATTCATTAAGAATGTGTCATGATAACCTATCATTCGTTTGAATTTTGATTATGGAATACCTATAGAATACTTGTATCATACAGAAGTCAAGTCTTTTGAAAGTATTAATAATTTTTATAATCATGTATTATATTGATGTAGTGATATATTTTAAATTCATTTGATTATGGAAAAGAAATTCCATTTAAATGTTGATGCATGATGCAATAAATATATAAATATGCACGTATTTACTTGATATGGATGGATAAAAGTAATTGTCATCACATGTAATTAAGTGGGAAAACTTTGAGCTAGTTGATTTATTATCTTGTTTTATTTTAGTTATTTTTTTTAGTTAATTTTTATCTTAGAAAGAGATGTAATATCAATTGGTATAAATTAATAGATAATATTGGAAATCTATTGCCAAATTGTTATATCATGGTAATAGAATGGGAAAAACTAGTGGATATTCACTATGTTGTATAGGTTGTTATATATTCCATATATCCGGGAATGGAGGGAAACAAAGGTACCTAAAGGTGTGCACTCATTCAACCCTGAACAATCTTTTATATTAAACTTTTAAATTTGCCAAAAACGCATAATAGTGGATTACATTTTAATATTTAGATTACTGTAGTAATCGTAACTAGAGTGTATCTTCTCCTCATATTTGAGAAAAGGGGAAGTATCATCAATTTAGGTATGAACCCTGTTAATGTCAAGTTGACACTGTAATTTAAAAGGGAAGTAACCTATAGTTTGATTCGAGTTACGTATTACTTATCTTTTGGTTTGTATATTAGAAGTAAACTGTTGAAAATTGACAGAGTTTGAGCAATGTTATATTTGTTTAAATAGATTAAGACTTTTTGCAAATTTTTGGTGGAAATCCACACAACTGTACATAGTTAAAATAAGAATGACTAGAATATTTTTGAATTATTTGTACTTGTTGAGACATTAGTTAATATTAATATTAACGGGGAAATATTTGTCCATCACGTTATAATCACAATTACCATTGGGTAGTGACACTTTTTATAATTTAGTTGTGCCAGTGAGCCATGTTTGCTTAAATTGTCTTATAATCTTCCATTGATTGATGGTTGTTAAAACGATAGTGTTAAGTACGAAAAATGTACCATGTTGAGTATTACTTGGGTAATTATGGTACATTATTTCTTTCATTGGGTGGGGGCGTGTCATGTATATTGTTTTTCCAAGAATTGGAACACGCAATGTTTATTCCCCTCTCTCTCTCTTTTCTTACTACACACAATATTAGGACGTTTAGTAGGAAAACAAAAGGTTCTAGGTAATGTTGGGATTCTGTGTTGATCTCAAATTCTCAGGGTCTGGGAACGACTCATTATTTAATAGGGTAAGTTCCTATCGTTTTTGTTATGAGTTTTGTAATGATACCATGATTTTTACCCCTACTGGTAATGGGTCTGTCCCTTGCACCACTCGGATAGTATTTAATGATTTGTTTTGTCTGAAAGACAGAGAGTTTCAAAATATGTTCCTTTGAGAACGTTTGTGTTTGCACTATTTTATTCTAACTGTACATAATAGATATATTGTATATATTGAACATACCACCTGAAATAAACTATCAACAACAGTTACACTGAAGCTTCCTTGTCAAGTTACTATTCTATTGTGTTGTACACATTACTATAAGATTTAGCTACTACTATAATGTACAAGAAAGGAAATGTTAAAATACAAATACTGAATTTGTGCCCAGGATTATAAGAAGAGTTCGTGTAATACTGAAACATAAATACTAATAATTAAAGTCTCCCCTAGGACTAACGAGAATTATCAGCAAGATCTACACAGCTCTGGCCACAAGGGGATTGTGGACGTAACAGCATGTATTGAGAAACGTAAGGGAAGGGGGGGGCTCTTTGGGGTGTGATGCAGCTTAAGACTCACTGGGCAGATAACCGAGTATTCCTAGACAGCTCACGAGCAATTACCTTCTCCTGTTTCTTAATGTTTTGACAGAAACAAAACACAAAACGACTTGCAAAAAAAAAAAAATCTTTTTTGACCTGACATTAAGGCAGAAACAAAACTGGGCGTGGTGTGATGTATACCACGTGATCTATCCAAGTTTCATTTTCATATATCTTTCTATTGGCACTTTTTTGTTCTTTTCTCTTTTTAAATAAAAAGAAGAATTGATTAGGGGCTGTCCATAAATGACGTTACACACCTAGGTGATGACGGAGAGGTGGGGAAAATATGTGTGGTGATCTATGACGTAGGGGGGAGGGGGGGGGGGTTAACACACACAAAAAGTATAGTAATCCCATCGGACAAAATGAATCCATAGGGCCGGTAAAACAGCGTTGACCAGTTTCTGTGGACACGGCATACTAGGGGATTGTTTGGCCAGCACAATGCCCAACCGCCTTTTTTTTTTGCCCAACTAACGCTAGGTACCATATAGGAGCTGGGTCGACTCAATGACACCCTCCAGACCCGACAACAAATCCTAGCCTTCACCAGGATTCGAACCCAGGACCTTCGGTACGCCAGCCGAACGCGCTGCCGCAACAAACTAAAACTAACAATAAGTGAAATTTAAATATTCGTTCAACTTGTGTTCAATTAACTGAAGTAATAAGACTGTTTATTGATTTACTTATACCAGGGGTCGGTAACCTTTTCATAATGGTGTGCCAAAGTAGGATTTATAATTCATTCAGTGTGCCAACAGCCTAAAAGTCATTCTGGCTTTAGCATTTGTAGAAGAGATTTGAATTGGCATTTTGGGAGTCCTCAGCGTGCCATTGGAAATTGCTCTGCGTGCCAAGTTTTCTGACACCCTGACCTATACGACGTAGTAATAACCCACACAAGTGAATTTAAATAGTCTGATTTTGAAATCGGAAATATACTTTTATGTTAGAGGGAAGGGGGGGGGGGTAGAGCTTTGTGACGTCATATTGTAAGGGGAAGACCTTTTTTTTTTTTTTCAATTTTTTTTTTGCGTTTGTGTGTGTGTGTCGGTTTGTGACGATATGGAGAAGGATGCTGGTTACAAATCGGCTCAATATCGCCTGACGTCATTTATGGACGGCTTCTTATATAAAAACGCCAAGAATGTTTTTAAAAAAAAATAGCTTCTCTTTGGCACATCCTTAAAACCTCCTCCTTTCTTTTTTTTAATATTATTATTGCAAGGGAGGAGAGAGAGAGAGGAGAGAGAGACAGAGGGTAGAACGAATAAGGGTGTGAGATAAAGTGTTTTTATTGGTCTCCTGACTGTAGATTACATCATCAGAGCCGCGATGGAATGAACACGAGACTGGCGACCTCAATATTTTTTTTAGGTATATAATATATTTATATATATATATTTTTACTTTTCTGTGGGTGGACGTGAGCCAGTGTTTATCTCCTCCGTGGCGAGCGTCAACCGAGTGAGAGCAAAAAAAAAAAAACACCGTGATGTTTTAATGTTGTTTTTGTCTGCAGACGTCTTCATTTCGTTTTCCTTTTTATCCTCCCTCGCACACACGCACGCACATACACACAGACACACATCCAGCCCGAAGGGGTGTAATGCGACTGCAAGCACCCAGGGGGGGCGCGATGTTAAAAGTTTAAAAGGGGCGGTTGCTTTTTTATTCTTACAATTATACGGAAATGCTTAAAACGACATATTATATCTAGATCAGGGATCGGCAACCAATGACACGCGTGCCAAACTTGGCACGCAGAGTGATTTTCAATGGCACGCGAGAGACATCCAAGAGAAGTTTTTAATTGATGTACGATCACGTGACCGCTCATTTATTGATACATACTACATTACATTGATATATACATTTAAAATAATTTTCTTTTTGCTTATTAATTAAACATAAATATAAATAATTCTAAAATACATTTATATGTATTATTAAGTTAATAAATATAACAGACGTATTTAATACCACTACATTATGTAATTTCTGTAATTATCAATGTTTAAAATATAAACTCCTTGAGTGGACAAACAATAAATGCAGGAATGTTTATTTACATCTGTAAATTATTTTAATCGTCTAATACTTACATCTTGTAATGAATACCATAATGTTTGATTTATATAAAGAAATAATAATTATTTAGTAATGTTTTTACATTACAAAACAACTTGTTTGCATAACAATGGAAACAAATGTGGAAAAGTTTTTTTTAAAGGGACATAATTAACCCGTTTTATATGAGCTACATTTTTTAATACTAATATGTTTCTTTTTGTCTTTTATAAAAGAATAAATGACTTACAATTTATAATTCTGAAATTATCAAACTGTCAAAAGTTCTAAAATTGTATAAATATTTTATGACTAAAAAATTTATATGTACATTTTTAAACATTACATCAACTACCCAGTTTGTCTGATTACAATGTATCAATTGAGGGCAGTGACAGTGGAGATTGTTTCGCGATGAACATATATTAACGTGCATGCATATGCATGCTTAAAAACATTTCCGTACTTATTCGATCAAATTCTTCGAAACAATATCTGTGTGCTACTTTACTGGTTGTACTCAAATTTGTTAGTGATTACAATTTATTTAATTTCCAATAGATGTTTACAAAGCAAAACAATGTATTGTGAAAGTCAGAAGGAAAAATTACGTTTTTAAAGTATCAAACTTATTGCTTAATGCAAAAGAATTTTTGTTATTCGTTTTTATGAATTTACGCATTTTGTTTTTCAATAACCAAGAAAACGCAACTCTTGACTCATTTATTTTGTAAACAAATAAAAATTTAACGTCACGCGACTAACACTTGAGTATTAATTATCGCCTGTTCACTTTTGATGTTAAAAACGGATTCCTCATAACTAATATTGTATCCTTTGTATAATTCTAAAAGACTAGAACTGGCCGTCGAGGTTGAAATCAATTGTCAAACACCAGCAAAAGCATGCTTTTTTTGTTATTAGTTTAAAAATAGAACAGGAAGTTCACGAGCATTCGGGTTCAAAAGTTCACGCCTCATTAAGACTTGTCAATAGACTGCTACAAAACACATAAAAGGACTGCTCAAATAAACATAGGCTAAAGTACATTAACATTTGCAGGTGTTAGATCCACATCTTGACTAACAAATTTAAATGATAATGTCCAAACAATACATATACACACACAAAGTTAAAAACATAACGATTGCTCATCATTTAAAAAAAAATTAAATTGACGTGGAATGAATGTTACGCCTGATATGTGTGTAGGTAGGTATGCGCATGTAAGTACAACTATTAAAATACTTATATTAGTATTGCTATAATTTGAAAATAATATATCTCTTAAAAGTTAGAGTAGGGGTGGGCAACCTGAGACACGCGTGCCTGACGCAATTTTTAAAGGCACGCGGAAAATCCCCCAAAAGGCTATTCAAGTCCCTTCTACAAAGAAAAGAGCAGGATGACTTTTAGGCTGTTGGCATGACATTTATTCTGTTGGCACGCTGAGTGAATTAGAAATCCTACTTTGACACACTATTATGACCCCTGACTCAGGGGCCCTGAGTTAGACTTAGAGTATGTGAGCGTCGCTGGTTAACTTCTGAAGTTAAATGTATGATTAGCTTACTATAATTTATTATATATTATTTATTTAACTGCCTTTAGTGTACTTATGTACTAAGTGACAAATACAATATTATACATTGTTACGTCAGTTATGAGTAAAAATAAACTGTGTGTTAAAGTGTTAAACGGGGGTCAGGACTGACGAATACCAAACTCTGGATCCAGTCTGTTCAAATTTGCTGCTAACGAGATTTTAAGATCTCAACAGGCTCTTGGTATCGATACGCAAAGTAGACGAAGAAATCTGGTGAGGGTCAAAGGGTATGAAACAAAAAGTTTTTTTTCTAAGCTCTAACGAAGAAGATCTATCTATTTCTTCTTTGTCTTTATTGTTCTCTATGTTTCTGTAGTTGAATCTTTCTTTTGCAAACATTTGGTTTATATCGCTGTGACAAACCGAACTGTGGCCAGATACCCAAGAATCCCCAGAGTTTGATGTCCAAATGGCCAGAGCTTGTCGTCGTTGTTGTTGTTTTGTTGTTTGTTTGTTGTTGTTGTTTTTACGTTAACTGCATGGAATAGCCTCGTTTCGTGAGTTCAGAATCCTCAAGTGGTCCTCACCCACCCACCCCCAACCTTACTTTGCATATGTAATGTCCACTGCCCATGTATTATAGCAGTTATCATCATCATCATCATCATCTTTGGCGCTACAGCCCATGGAGGGCTCTGGCCTGCCTCACCACCTCCTTCCACTCAGACCTATCCATTGCCTTCTTTTTTTCCAAGCCTGGACCTCGATCTGTCGCAGATCCAGCTCGACATCGTCCAACCATGAATAGCAGTTAGGTTCTGTAAATATTAATTGTGAAGATACAACTACAGACCAACAGATCTTCAACAACAAGACGCTGAGTGAGTTGTGTCTTTCCACAAGGCCCGATGCTGGAAGTTGGGATAAGTCAAAAGCCCAAAGAATTCAGCTATAATATAATTATATAAAATATATATTTTCTTAAAACAATGCCAATCTTTACGGGAAACGCCCTTGAAATTGAATATGGAAAAAACAAAAAAAAACGAGAGAATAGGACTTGGTGGAGGTGTCTTCAAGGAGAGAGGGGCGGGGGTGATGGTGGAGGGTGTCAGCTTATCCTAGTTGTTCATCTCTGTACGAACAAATGCATTTCTGGCATGACTTTGTGTCGGCGAGATGAAGATGAGACGATAAAGCAGAGAATAGAGAGAGAGAGAGACACAGCGAGACACAGAGCGAGGGCGAAGGCTGATACAAACATGATTATGGTGGTATCGTGGCACTAAAAACATTTTTTGGTGACAGATAAGAAGATGCGAGGTGTATTGTTTGTGTGTTTTATTTCTAATGCTTTTGTATGATGCCAAAAAAAAAAAGAACAATAAACAACCATTGTAGTTGTAGAAGTTTTAAAAAATAAAAGAAAACGAAAAAAAAAAGTTGTTGGAGAAATATCGGGTTATGGTCAAATTTCAGAAGAGAGCTTTGTTTATAACATCTTTAAATAGATGTCGCGGCCAGGGAATCTTTGACTTGGTCACACCCTCACCTCATAGGTTATACATATATATACACCATTACACAGAGACACAGACATTTGCGTTGCATATTGTCGTTTTGTGAATTCTATCAAGACCCAAATATCCCTTTACTTATAGACAAGTCTTAAGGTCAATGCAAATGTTTTTTTTGAGCTTAAAGTTGTAATGAAAACAGCATCATTTTAATAAAGACTAGTTTAGCCTAGAGCTGGCTGTGAAATTTTAATCTTTTACCTGTATTTCAAGTTTTTGTACGCTTGCGATGCTATATTCAATTGTGAAACCAAAAATAGTGATATTTCCCTTGTAGAGTTGAAGATCCCTATGGGCTTATGAAGCAGGGTTAAAGATCTTTAGAATGAAACTGCAATACGATGGGATTCTATAGTACATACAAAAGAAAAATGCCAACTGTTAAGAGTATAACAAAAAACAGTAAAAAAATAATTACAAACTACTTCACTCATGGTAAAGACCTAACTCAAACTAAAAATGCAAAGAAATTAGGAGAATTAATCAATAATAAATAATCTTGGAATCCACATATTGATGAAGTAATTAATAAATCAAACAAAACATTAGGATTCCAAAAAATGGAAATTAGACAAATGTAATAAGAATATAGAACAAAAATGATATCTCACATTAGCTAGACCTGTACTAGAATTGCATCATCTGTATGGGACCCATCAACTAAAGAAAACATTAACAAATTAGAACAAATTCAGAAAAGAGCTGCAAGGTTCATTACCAGCGAATATTTACAACTGAGAAGAGCAACACCATTAGTCAAATCACTAAAACCTAGAAACACTAGAGGACAGAAGGACAAAGAGTGAAGTAGTAATAATACATAAAGCATTAAACTCTAATTTAGAAATTCAACAAAATTACAACCTGTTTCAATTGTTTCAATGCTCAAATAAACACAAGGGCAAAGACACTTTCCTTATCCCTTATGCGAGAACAAGGTATGCATATTAGTAATCGATTTCCATCAGACCTCGGTGTGACATAGTATCGATCTCCATCAAACATCATAGTGACGTAGTATTAATTTCTATCAAACATCAGTGTAACGTAGTATCAATTTCTATCAAACATCAGTGGGACGTAGTGTCGACTTATATCTAAACTCTAAACCCATAATGATAACGTGGCAATGACTTTACATAAACATCCGCTCGAAGGAAAAGGACGAATAAAACCGTAAAACCACACGAAAAAAACGACCAAGAAACATGCGTGGGAGTTAAGGGGGGGATAAACAGTAGATCAAACCAAACAAGAATCAAAAGAGCATCGCCCCCTCCCCCTCCCCTTCCCCCCCCCCCCCCAGCCCCCAAGGCAGGTAGGATTCAAGGTAGACCGAGGGGTGTTAGCGTCATATCTTGTGTCATTTAAAACAAAAACGTTTTTCACAACAAGTCACGTGGTTTCCATTACTTACCTGTGTCCTCTCTGATGAACATTTGGTGAGCAGACGCGCCGTTTGGTGCACACCTGTACCGTAGCTGTACTATTGTGTTTTAAACACCTACATCTATGTTTTTTTTTTCTTTTTTTTTTCCCAGGTGTTTACTTGATCTCTACCTGGACGACTGCCTTCTTTTTATCACTTGCCTATGTATCATTGTTGTTTGCTAGTTTCTCTTGCCCCCACCCTCGGGCCGTTCCCTCCCGCCTCGTTCTTACGTGGGTGAGTGCCTTTTTTTTCTTTCTCTTATCGGTTCTGGTTCAACCCAGGCAGAGAAATGATGCTCCTTTAATGGGATAATTTCATCTCGGTTTGTAGTAAACAGAAAGTAAACTTGTGGGGAAGTTTCCTTTGCCACGACAAATAAGGGGGATTGTGTGGCCAGCACAATGCCCAGCCGGCTTTACTTTACACCAACTATAATGTAGTCAGGTAGTCTACCCATCAGAGATCTGTTTAGACACTCAGAGAAACCCTCTAGACTCGAGAAGAAATCCTAGCCTTTCACCGGGCTTAAACCCGCGGGCCTTCGGTATTGACAACCCGAACGTAACGCCATTGGACCTTCGTGGTCCATATCTCAGTTGAAAAATGGTTGCATAGTGTGTTATATTATATCCTAGTTTGACTTTATTTTACTCAATTTTTTTTTCTGAATGGGTTAACAGAAAAATCAAAGTATACATTAAAAGTAGGCTACACATGTTATACTTTTCGTTTCACTAATTTAGCGAAAAAGATTTGTGACATCCAAAGTGATTGGCTAGCACATAGGTTCTCAACGGGGGCGATATCGCCCCCCAGGGGGCGATGAGAAGCTTTAGGGGGGCGATAACATTCCCGGGGGCGATTGGGGGGCGATGAAGGGCAAATGGGCGGTACAAACGTACCTGCTAAAATTTCAACACCTCAGCTATTTGAATCGATTAGTTTTTGGATGAAATATGATGTAAACGCAAGTGCTTCTAAATATCTGATACCCCAACAGTAGGCATACATATTATTGAACAAATAAGAATCGCAATACCGGTAACTTTTCGATGAAGTAAGGGTTAGTATTTGGCAAATATGGTATGCGGCCGTCTCGTATAAAGGTTGATTCACCGGACTGTCGCCTTAACATCTGCTAATAATACTCTTTTGATCTGTTTGTATTACCGAAATGTCCTTTAATGCGTTTGAATCTTTTGTAAAGAGGTAACCACAATAGCTGAGCGGTATAGATACGTAGTAATCATACAAACTGGGTAGTTATTGTAATGCTTCAAAATATTCATGTAAATTCTTTAGTCATACAATATTTATAAACTTTTCATATAATATTTTTTACAGTTCTATCATATCAATTCAAAGTTATAAATGCAAGTCATTTAGTTTTTTATAAAAGAAAAAAAAATTGAAATATTACCTCAAATGAAACGGGTTAATTATCTCCCTTTAATTAACAAATGTTTCTGCTAAAATTAAGTTTGGGGGGGGGGGGGCGGTGAGCAGAAAAAAATTGTAAAAGGGGGCGATGAGCCGAAAAAGGTTGAGAACCTATGGGCTAGCACAACGCAAGGTGCCGAAACTTTCTCTTAAAATAGTTTCCATTAAGTTTTCATGAATAAAACGGGCGTAGGCGTTGACCATAGCGCCCCTTACTTTCCCATTTTAAGACGTATATATAGACAATAATCGTCATTAACACGTTGCAATGGGAAGGATGGATATTAACAAACAACAAAAAAAACGAACATTAAAAACAATATTTCCTTTACCAAGAAAAATTTGTTTACATATTTTTTTTACAAACGAATTCCCTCGAATAACGATAGCAAAATTTATTGATTTTACAGTTGTATTACGTAAAATTAAAAAATAATGCATAAACAAAATTGATACCTATTAATGTTGTATAGTTATGACAGATAATTAATTGACATGACGCCGCATATAATAATAAACTGTAGGTCGGCACATAGAATATACGCAAAAACAGTTTAATCAGAAATTTAACTTTTGGATGACAAAGACAAAGATTGTTTTTTAATAATTTTTTTTAGAGGTTAGACTGTTTTAGCGAAGAGTATTTTGACCCAAATGTCGTTGTCGTTTTTGGGCGGGAAACACAAAAAAAAAAGGGAAATAATAGGTTTAATGTCGATGCGGACAAGCAAAAGAGTTTTATTGTATAAGCCTTGTTTTCATAATAAACATTTCTGATGGTTAGTTCTTGCATTCTGTCATGAAGTTTTTTTTTTCTTTCATGTCAAAGGATATTTTTTAAATGTACCAATATGCGTACTGGTGTTCCGGAAAAGAACGGAAGCTGACGAATGCGATGTGTCGTAAACGATGCAATAGGATTAAATTCAAAGTAACTCTCCGCCAGGTGGCACTGTTGTACAATATGCAGCCATGACGAAAAAATTTAAACATTAAAGAAATGTATCGTTTTATTCAACTCTTAGAGATGAATTGTAAAATACATCAAATAGAAGTTGGTGATTAACTTTAGTAATATTATAGAATAATACAAAAGGCATTAAACTATAATTAATAAATACAAAAACAAAGAAAATAGGTTGCAATGCTCAGATAAACACAAAAAACTTTCCTTATCCCTTATGCAGGAACAAATGCATATAAGTACTCTTTCTTCCTGAGTGGCATCCGGGCATGGAATGGGTTGCCTGAACAAACCAGAGAAACCGGTAACTTAACATCATTTAAAACACTAATAGAAATACAGGACTAGACTCGGACCACGGATGAGCGTAGGATGCAATAATTTTCTTTATAGAAGGAGCGTCTGTAATGTAGAAGATAAAATAAACGTAGACACAAGAATCACAAGAAGCATTTAAAAATAAGCGCTTACCGAGAGGCCTGCTGGCTCCACCAGATTCAAATCCTAATTTGCAACAACAAGAAACAACTCGTGTTCATTTATTATTTAGTAGTTGGGGGGGGGGGGGCGGTTACACAAAATATTACACCGAAAACTAAACAATAAAATAAGAAGGGTTGATGCATAGGTAGACAGATGGACAGACAGTAATAGATAGATAGATAGATAGATAGATAGATAGATAGATAGATAGATAGATAGATAGATAGATAGATAGATAGATAGATAGATAGATAGATAGATAGATAAACAGATAAATACAGAGCAGATAGACAGATTAGATAGACAGATATATAGATATATAGATAGATAATAAAAAAAGGCACTACGGGAGGTCCATTGAGTAAAAAAACAAAAGCCAAAGACCTTGCTCATACCTAAAGACCCCGCGAGACAGGATGTTGGTCCCACACGTTGAGCGAGGTTGAAACAAGTGCTCATATCTGTGCTTCATAATGGAGGGATAAGCAGATCTATGATAAACTGCAGCTCACACACCCTCACACATACACCAACCCCCTCTTTCCCTCTGCCTTCCAAACCCACAGCTCAACACTGTCTCTTCCCTTGTGTGTGTGTGTGAATGTGAATGCCGAAAAGATGGGTGCATTGTTCTTGAAGTCCCCTCGGTGTTTGCGTTCGGTTCAAAGGTCGTGTGAGTTCAGAGCACTATGCAGGGTTTTTAGGGGGGTAGGAGATTGAAGCCTCACCGGCTGGTTTCTATTTCGTTTCTTTTCAACCTACAGTGAGTACCGCTGGAAGGTGTTGCCAAACACCTGTTACTAAGTTCGTGCTCTCGAGGTTAAAGTCACTGTCATTGTCTTGTGTGTTATCATTATTGTTATATTTAATACATTAGGGACAAGGTGACCGAGCGACGGTGCGTTTCACATACGGTTCTTGGTTTCGAATCATGGTGCAGGCCAGGATTAATTTCCCGGGACTTGAAGGGTGTCCCTGATTCTACCCAGAGTCTGACACTAGTTGGGGTAAAGTAAAGGCGGCTGGGCATTGTGCTGGCCACACATCCCTTAGTATGCCTTGGCCACAGAAACTGGTGAAAGCTGCTTCATCATCCGAAGAGTACCTTACTATTAAACCAGAGGCCGACCGATACTCGGTTTTGGCTCCGAAAGAAGGCAAGTGGCCTCTTTCAGGGTGGTTTCGGTTTGGGTCGAAGCCAAAAGTTAGCTTTCGGTAAACTGATATTGACTTTCGGTCATCAGCCGAACATCTATTTTAACTTTCAAATTTCAGACTGCAACGCAAGTACTGCATCTATAACTCTGTTTATTGATACTTTCCTTGTGTTGTTAAACTGTTAGGAATTCAAATGTGTGAAGTAGAAAATTGAAGATAATAATAAACGGATTATTTAATCACACCCCAAAGAATGTCGAAAAATGGAATGTGGCTTTATAAAATGGCTTTGTGTTATCACCTATGTCACCACCTTTTTCTTCTTTTATTGAATTTGTCATTTTTCTGTTGTTTTGTCTAATTTTATAAATATTTAGATATCTCATATAAAGTTTTTATTGCCTTTTAAGGTTCTAAATCTTAAAGAGTTTAAATTCTGAATAAAAATGAAATAACATTTTATTTCGGTCGGCCTCTAACAGAAACACATTGATATATAAAATACAAACCAAATTCCCGGCGTTCCTCGGGGAAAAATAAAACAGTCAAAGCTAGTATAAAGTATTGAACAACAATAAAATCAGTTGAATAGTTTAAAAAAAATAGCAATTATCTTAATATAATACCAAACAATAAAATAACAACAGTGTAATCATTAAGACATAAAAATAATGACATCGATACAAATTTAAGCAATTATAAATAACAATTCAATTGAATGAAAGACGATTGGTGAGCCATATCTATATATGTTTAGGCCTATATGTATAGCCTATATATATAAAAAGCTATGTGTGTGTGTGTTTAACCAATCCAATTGGTTTACTTAAAGACACGTGGCCTTATTGCCTCATATTTTACCTTTGCAATTTGACTTAGCACATATATGTCCTCGCTAGCTGAATAAATAACATATCGGACTGCCATTTCGGTTGACCCGGGTTCGAATCTCCAGTTAGTCTGTACCTTTTTTCTTCTATAAAAAATACCGTAATTCAATTAATATTACTTTAAAAAAATATAAAGATGGTAAATCCACGAGCAACCCCCGGGCAATTTAGCTTTTTGATAAATAAATAAAAACTTGCCTATTTTTAACCCGATTACAATATTTATTTTAAATTACTTTTCTAAATGTCATCAGTAATAATTTTTTTTTAATTATCAAATCTAGATATATAGTTTTTTTTTCATTGCAGTTTATAATTTTTTTAAATCTCTATCTTATATACAGGCCTGTTTTATTTCCCCCACCACCGGGCAACGCCGGGGAATTTAGATTGTTTCCTATATTGATTTCATTGTGAGTTATTTTTAAATATTAAATTAATTTCATCGATGTTGTTTCTAATATTTTATTATTATAGATAAACACCTAGACATATTTATTTTATAGAGAATTATAGATACATCTATCAATATGTAGAAAATAAATAAGTGCAAAACTGATAAACTATAAAGATATTCTTAACAGAAATCCCATAAAGATATGTGTGGAAGTGTGAATCTTCGGACTGATAAAGGAAATCCTATTCCGATCACATAGCCCTGTCGTCCATCACTTAGTTAGCGAATCGCCCCCCCCCCCCCCCCCCGGGTTTCCTCCATTGGCCAACTCAGTTGTCAGGTCACACACCCCCTGGACGTATCTGGACCTCCTACCCACAGATAACCGGCCGTCACAGACAGCAAATAGGGCGGTGGAGTAGGGAGGGGGGAGTTTGTGGTTGGAAATCGAAAATGGATAGAAGGAAGCTCTCACGCGCGGTGAGCAGAGATAATTGGACCATTCAGATTGGGGGGGGGGGGGGAAGCGCTCGTGGTATGTGAGAGGGCGCCGGAAGCTCGGCTCATCCCTTGCTGTGGAATGTATTGAATGGGTGGGGAGATGAGGAGGGGGGTGTGATGAAGACACTCGGTGAGATGCATTGATCTCCTCGCTGGTGAGGGTGTGGAGTTGGCGGGGGAGGGGGGGGGAGAGGGCGGGGGCGTCGAGGAGATAACGTGATAGGTCGGAAGATGGACCACTGTGCGCGAGGGACGTGAAGGGAATGTTAAATTACGTTCAGTTCACTTGTTGCTGCTTTTTGAGTGAAGAAGACCAGGGCCGGTCATTGATTGTGTGGTTAGGGAGAGTGGGGGGAGGGGGGGGGCATTTGCCCTAGGTGATAACTGGATCTTTGATTCGATCTGATGATGGACTCATAAATACGTGGCTTTGACATAACTACTAGTGGGTGGGAAAAAAAAGCTAGTTGACTCATCTAACCTCCGCCTAATGGAGAAACCCCACGTGTGTGTTGTGGTTTCGATAGATATTAGTGTTTTTTTCTTTTTTCTTCTTTAAGCTTTTCACTTTCTATGTATATCTCTCTCTCTCCATTTCATCTCTTTCTTTTCCTCTAATCATCTTTCACTCTATTACTTTTCCTCTTGTCTCTATATATTTCTCTCCCGCTCACTTTCACTCCTCCCCCGCCCACTTCCAATCCCTTTGTGTCTAAATTTAAATCTTACTTACAGCCCTATCAACCACAAACAATAACAAACGACACTTCCCTTCCCCCCCCCCCCATCAGCAACCACTGTCAACCACTCCTTTGAAAAGTACCGTACTCCTAACTCCTAGTGTGCGGACCGGACAGCCACCGGACGTTGTCAAGCCCAAGTGGACATCCTGTTTCAATGGCCGGCATCGTGTCTGTTGTCTCACTTTTGCATCTTGCCACGCTACTGACCACTTACACAACGCGTGACGTGCAAAGGATTTCAACGGGTCTCAAACGACCGCAAACCGAGAGCCGTAGATAAATGGGGACCGACTGGACCCACATAATAAATATAGAACAGAATGCGCAATCGCATTTTTTTTCGGTTTCCGGAAGTAATACGGACGCCATACTGTTTAAATGCAGCAATCCTGGTTACACTATTTGTTAGTCAAGGTGAGGGTTTAACATCTACAACTGTTCATTACATTACGATCTCAGTTTAACTGAGATATGCTTGAATGTGTTTTGCTATTTTTAATCTTGTTTAAAGCGGAAGCGATACGAAGTAATCATACAAACTAAATAGTTAATATAATGTTCAAAAATATACATATAAGTCATTTATAATTTATATAATTCTTAAACACTTTTTACAGTTTGATATTTTAAAGTTATAAATTGTAAGCCATTTATTCTTTTATAAAAAATAAAAAAAATAAATTATTATTATTAGAAAATTCTGCTCAAATAAAACGGTTTTATTATTTCCCTTTAATTAAAAAAAAAAGGCGTTTCCACATTTGATCCAATAGCGATGCCAAACAAGTTATGTTTTTGTATTATAACAAATGATTAATGTGATTAGGCTATCGACGGCTAGACCTATTTACACTTTCAATTTCACTTTATAAGCCTACACTTTTAATGTTTCGTATACTAGGCTAATAACTAAGTAGGGCAGCTACGATGCCAAGTGATAGTGTTCGTGAACATCTAGTCTAGTCAAGTCACTAATAGGCTCACATCGTCTATGATCTATGTCTATGATAATAATAAAATAGCCTATTTTATTTAATAGACACAAAACATCATTAAAAAAAAGCTCGAGCCTATATGAAACTTTATTAATACAGCGGCCATTGTACTTGTACACCACTACACAAAGTAAACAAAAATCACGTGCTTTTTGTCACGTGATTGCAAACGCTCTATTGTAGCATGTTTTTGTGTGTGTGTGTTTTGTGTTTTAGTTGGAGAAAAGTAAAGGCGGCTGAGCATTGTGCTGAACCCATAATCTCCTAGTAAGCCTTTGGCCAAGGAAACTTGTTAACACTGCTTCACGGGCTCTAAAGATCAATTTGTTTTGACGGAGATGTTTTACTTTAACCTTTACAGTCCCGGGCGCGTACATATCGGAACTGAATGCAGCATAGATAGAAATAGGTCGGTACGGGAAGGGTTAAGGTGACTGATAGTTCTTTATGACAGTACGACCTCGTTTTGAGATGGTTCCGGAAACATTGACGTTTGCACAGGCTATGAATGATCCGTAAATATCATGGCGGACATTATGTTTTGTGTGAAATCATATACACCATGTCTTATTCAATCTTATATGCTAAGGACTCTTCTTTCTCGCACAAGATTGTTGGAGTCAACACTTTTATTATTTTGATAAAGCATTTAAATGTTGTTAATTTAAGGGTTTTCTCGACTGGTTCAGGGAGCCCATTACCAGTGACATAGCCACTATCCTAGCATTCTCTTGAGCATTTCAATGCAAATGCAAAAGTTAGGGACGTAACATATTCTGTAGGATCTTTATTTCTCTTTATCTCGCTTCATCAATCTTTCAATCCTGTTCTCTTCAATCACTCTCTTTCTCTCTCTCTATCTCTCTCTCTCCCTCTCACTCCATCTTGTTGTTATCTGCTCCCTCTGTCACACAAGTGGTGGCCCTGTCGTTTGTTGTTTCTAAACTTGTCTGTCATGAAGTGGTCAGCAGTGAAAGGGGCTAAGTGTTGACCCATTCGGAGGCCTGAGGGGGGAGGGGGCAATGTGGGGGAGGGAGCGGGGGCGTACGGAGGGGATTCAATTACTTAAGAAGTAACTTCCTCACTGGTCATCACATGTTCACGCGAGGGTACTGGACCGCTGGACATTGCGTTGGTGACATGGGCGTCACTTAGAAATATTTCTCCAAGAGGTGACCCAAGGTCTGTATAAGAAACAGGGCTGTGGAGTCGGAGTCGAAGAGTCGGAGTCGGAGGAATTTTGGGTACCTGGAGTCAGAGTCGGAGTTGGAGTCGGAAGTACAAAAAACTGAGGAGTCGGAGTCGGAGTTGGAGTTGAAACATTTATCTACCATTTATCAGTCGGATTCAGGGTCGAAGAGTCGGAGTCGGAGGAAATTTTGGTACCTGGCGTCGGAGTTGGAGCCGGAAGTACAAAAAACTAAGGAGTCGGAGTCGGAGTTGGAGTCGGAACATTTATCTACCGACTCCACAGCCCTGATAAGAAACACAATCCGGTATAATAAGCTTAAAAATGTGCGGTAAATGAAGACGCAATAATCTGATGTATCTTATATTATATATATAATTATATATAGATTAGATATATCTGATGTATAGAAGGAGCGTCTCTGACATAATATAATATAAGATATGGGGGCTGAAGGGGGGGGGGGGGCTAACCCTAGTTTAAATAGGACTTCGTAAATGAAACACAATTATCAAAGGATATTTTTTATTTGGAAGGGGAAGATAGGAAATCGCGCTATAGAGCATTTGCAATAGGCGTGGCTTAGGTTTCTAGATGACGTAACTAAGTAAATAGCAGCCATGATGGCGATGATGTTTAATAACATTGTTATTTAACATCTCTATTTTACGCCCAAAATATAAGGAATTTGTTTGCATAAATCTTGATATTTAACAGTGATTCTAGTCCTTATTTGTCCGCCCACGAAGAAAACAAGATTTTAGCTTTTATAATTTTCCATAGCTCTTATGAAACATATGTCTTCCTCGTGCTTTACTTTAATTTTTAGATTGTAAGTTAAGATAGGACCTGATAGGCTAACTTTTGACAATCGACATCTTCGATTAAATATTATGCACTTAAGGAAACTTTTCCATTGTGTTTGAAAGGTTTACAATTTTAGCTTTGAATGCTAATTTTCATCGCATGGCAGTGTTTTATAGATTTGTTTTTTACGTTATATTGTTGAAATGATGATATTTAAAAATAAAGCTTTCTTAAGCCTATAGCATTACGGCTTTTGACTTTCTGGACAGTGGTCATTGACTATCTTGACGTCACATTGGCCAGATGTGAGCCCAGAAGACGTTTCCACAAAATCCTCGTCATCTCCCAATCTCAGGATAATTACGTCAGCCTATTAACGTAATAAAACAGGATTTATTTATTCATTCTAAAAGAGGGAGATGGTTGGATAAATGTTGGAGGGGAGAAGAATGACCGAGCACGCGGACGCGGGGAGGGGGGGTGAAGGTCATGGTGACCGCTACCGTTTAAGTATTTTTTTTTGTTTAAAGACCAGGGAACAGAGCTCTGAGTCAATATTGAAATTATGGATCACGGAGGGACACACTTTGAGGAGATTTTGGAAAGAGTGACCAATAAGTGTCCAGCGGCTGACCTCTTGCCCAAAGGAAAATTAAAGACTGGTTGGGGGAGGGGGCAATAGGAGACGATTTGAGTGTGTGTGTGTGTCTGTTTGTGTTTGTCTGTGTGTGTGTTGTTGTTGTTCTCTGCTTTCACGAGGGACGAGTCTGGGCCCATATCATTATAATGTAGGATTATCCTTTCAATCAAGGCGAGAGACAGAAAGGCGGGGAGGGACAGAGAAAGAGAGAGAGAGAGGGACAGAGAGAGAGAGAGGGAGAGATTTAATCGTATAGATAGACTTAGGGCAGAAAACCCGTAAAGACCGAATCGGATCCGGCGGCTAGGG
This sequence comes from Anisus vortex, assembly GCA_949126835.1. NCBI lineage: Eukaryota > Metazoa > Mollusca > Gastropoda > Planorbidae > Anisus > Anisus vortex. Next base: position 11,225,811 of record OX421507.1, on the reverse strand, counting down.
AATTTGACACCGGACACTTGTGGTTTGACCCCGCGTTCACATTGAAGGGTCACTCAGCCGTGCCAAACCTGGACCCCCGTCCATTCAGGAGGAGAAAGACAAAGAAGCGGTTACATCATACAATCTTTACGGACAATGGATGAGTATATCAATATATATTTAGAGTTGCTCTTGTTGCATAACGGCCAGGCAGGGCTTTGACCAGTGACATCTCTATAGGTGATCAGACTAAGAATAAAATGTTCAAACAAATAACTCTTAATTGTCATGGAATTCCCCCCCTTGACTTTCATCGATTGTGGCTATTTTCGTGCAGACTTTATAATGTGTATATCTTCTAGTTCAGTGGAATAAGCTAGCACTGGGAGGGGCGCCAGAGTTTCTTCATTTGAAGAAAATGGCTTTAAAAATAGAATGTTCATAAGCAGAAAATGCTGCTTACAAGAAGATAAGTCCATAAACATAAAATGCCCACAATAAGAAAATATTCAAAAGAAGAAAATTTCCAAAAGCAGAAAATGTTCACTAGAAAAAACAAACAATAAAAAGAAAAGTCCATACGAAGAAAAGTGTATAATTAGAAAAGTGTATAATAAGAAAAGTGTATAATTAGAAAAGTGTATAATTAGAAAAGTGTATAATAAGAAAAGTGTATAATTAGAAAAGTGTATAATTAGAAAAGTGTATAATAAGAAAAGTGTATAATTAGAAAAGTGTATAATTAGAAAAGTGTATAATAAGAAAAGTGTATAATAAGAAAAGTGTATAATAAGAAAAGTGTATAATAAGACAATTTTTAAAGAATAAATGTTCATTAAAAGTAAGACAAAACTTCTAAGCTATACAATAAAATGGTCATCAAAGTTACATTTCTGGAAGCTAGAAACACCAGTTCCAGTTTGCTGGCGACTGATACTGGTTCTATTTGGTACGAAGAGAATTCTATCCGCTCTTCTATGACTGGGCGTTGCATTCTACTCGATGACAGGATGAAGGGGAGACAAACAAAGTCAATATATCCTACTTTACAGTACTCCACCATATCCTAAGTCCCGTACTCCACCAACAACATCCTCCCCCCACCCCCACAAATCCCTTACCTTCCACCTTGTCCCACCCTCTCTACCGCCACTCTCCGTTCCCAAAAACTAAACCTGATATTCTTAATAAATAATATTATGTGTGGTTATTGATAACAAGTTGTCCCCCTTAGGTTACTTTGTTGTTGTTGTTTTTTAATACTTTTTTTATATTATACATGCAAACTGATCCACTTTAAGCCAGCAGACGATACCGAAATGTGAGTGAGATTGGAGAGAGAGAAGAGGGTTGGGAGTGAATGGATGAAAAAGAGTGGGGATGAAGTGTTTACCGATTTTTCAGCAGGGGCAGGACGAGCTACATATACCCCCCCCCCCCTATCCCTTCACGGGGAGGAACAACAGTCTGTGAGTTTCATTGTGGATGTCACATTGGACACAAACAAATAAAAAATGTGTAAGATGACACGACCCATTGTGGGGCCGTCCCGATTCTCGACTGCGACGAGTGCTGGACCAATATGGCGGAACGGTGACGACATGGGCGCATCATGAGCGAGACCAGACTTCCTTGAAATGGAACTATTAAGCGATACTTAAATTGAATTAAATGAAAACAAAATAATTTTCAAATAATGACCAGGATTTCTTAAAATATTCATTTAGTCACTAAAACTTTTTTTTTTTTTTTTTTTATTAAATTCGATTTCTTTAGTACTTTAACAAAAATGTATCGCCACGATCATTGTTTAAGTATCGTTCATGCAAATAAAAAAGACGAGTACGATACTGCCTTATTTTACTCCCGAAGAGTTTTTTTAGCAAGAATGGTGAGAGATGGGGGGGGGGGGGGAATTATTGTGAGGGTGGTATGTTAATGTAGGGGGAAGCTAACCGATGGTGACTTTCCCCATTACAATCCAACTGTTTAATATTTACTAGTAATAAAGTGGTTAGCGTTGATGTTATGTAGTTAGATGATAATAACGATTGATGCATGTGTGCCGGTATGACACTTCAGGTATCGTTTAAATGCGTGTGTGTGTGTGTGTTATGCGTATATATTATGTATATATATATATGTATATATATAGGATTTATGGGGCACGGTAGAAGAGCGGCAGCCGAAGGTCCCGGGATCGAATCCTGCTGCAGGCTAGGATTCCTTCCCGGGTCTGGAGGGTGTCCCTGAGTTTACCCAGCTCTGATGGGTACCCGACCTAAGTTGGGGTAAAGTAAAGGCGGCTGTGCATAGTGCTGGCCACACAATCACCTAGTATGCCGTGGCCACAGAAACTGGTGAACCCTGTTTCATCAGACCTATGGATCAATTCGGTCCGACGGTTACTTTACTTTACTATCTACAGGATTCTATAGGATTCTTGCGCTTCTGAACTCCCCACTCCCACAGCTTGGTGGCGTCTGTGGACTACTATGGAGTCAATTTCGTTAGAGACACAATCTGTTGCATCCCTAGCATATGATCACAGGATGCGTGTGAGTATGCGCGTGAGTATCAACCAGCATGTTTACACGGCGGTCCACATTAAAAACAAACCTCCACGCCACAAACCCCCAACCCGGGGGTATAAGACGCCTGAGAGTATTAATTTCACTTCCTGTCATAAACATACACACACACAAACCCACACGATCTATTCATTGAAGTCTAAAAGTTAAGTTTGGGGTCCACACACTGCTTTTGTTCTTTTCATTTAAACTCTGTCTATAATCTTTTTAATAAACCGTTTCACCTGTTCCCCGTCTCACGCCTCCCTTTTGTTGTGGCGGAGGGGGGAGGGAGGGGGGGAAGCGTGAGATTGTAAAAGGGAGTGAGAGAGAGAGAGAGAGAAGCATGAACTGGCCCTCCGTTGTTATGACAACATTTATTTTATATAGAAGGGTCAATGGAAAAAAAAAAGAAAGAATTAATACGATAGGAAACACGCTCGCCAACAAAAGACAATGGAAACGCGAGTGGATGGTCTATTGTGGTCAGGAAGTCCGCTACGTTCGCCTACACCCTCGGAGATACAGCCGAGAAAAGACAACTCTTGCAAGTAAATTAACAGCACCTTTTGGCTTTGATGTGACCGGAGTTATCTACCGTCTTTCTCACGACCGATACGATTTTTTTTTTATAGCCAGGGCCACGCCGGCGACGCCTGGACGCAAATGATCTGGGTATTTTTTTGTGTGTGTGTGTGTGTGTTGTTGAGGGTGGCTATCTCGATCACACCGCTCCCCAGCGGCGCCTCTGATTCTTTCATACGGTGTCAATTTTGTTAAAAGAAAAAAAAAGACAAAGAAAGTCGACAAAGAGTGTTTTGATTTAACTACGTGAATTAGTAACACAGGCCTGGGTGAAAGACTAGTCTTTTTATTATTATCTTTTTTTTTATAGCATGTCTTCTACTTTTTAACATCATGACCCAGTAGGTGCACTGTTCGTGGTGACACTTCGGGGGCGTATTAATCTTACAAACCAAATAAAAAAACAAATAATATCAATATTATTATATAGCTATTTCTTATCTCACATTTGTTTAAGTAGGATTGTTTGTTCGAAATTGTTAGTCCTTCCCTTTTAATTGTTCGTTAGTCGTAGATCTTCTGTGCGTCCAATAGTATGTGACCACTTTTATACCTACAATACATCAATGAGCGAAATGTACATTTGTTTACATGTAATTCTTTGATTCGTCCGTTTTGTAAACAAAATTTTTTCCACCTAACATAGCATTGCCCAAGTAAGAAAGTAGTGATATAATGGTGGTGGATAAATTTGTAATGAAGTAGAGGAATACGTATATATTAGTGGATATGTAAGTAGGTTAGTGAGCAGGTAGGTCAATAGTTGGGCAGTCAGGTAGTACATACATTGGTATGTGTGGTAGGTAGGTAGATTGGTTTGGGATGCAATAGACAGGTAGGTATGCAGGTGGGAAGTTGGTAGTTGGGTAGATAGTTGGGTATGTAGGAAGGTAAGTCGGTTGGTGGGTCGGTAAGCAGGTCTGTGTGTAGGTAGGTAGATAGATTGGTTGGTATGTGGCAGGTAGGTAGTTATGTACATTGGTTGTTATGTAATATATAGGTAGGTATGCAGGTGGGAAGATAAGTAGTTTGCTGGGTAAGTGAGTAGGTAGGTTGGTGGGTCAGTAAGCAGGATTGCGGGTCAGTATGTGGGTAGGCAGGTAGGTTTGTGGGTCGGTAAGCAAGTAGATATGTAGATAGGTGGGTAGGTGGGTCTTTGCTGTATATATTATCTTTACCATAGCCCTTATGCCAGAAATCAGCATTCACAACTACACGCAAATAAAAACAAACACCCAAGAGAACCTTCCACTTTCTTTACTTCAATTGTCAAAAAAAAAAAATTCATCCCACCATCCAGCAACACACGATATCATCTCACAAGTCAGCTCCCCGCTACTCGCCCCCAATAACCACCACCAACTCCCTCCCGTGATACCCTCCTTTACACACACACACCACCACCCGGAAGATGCATCATCTTGCAGACACTGCATGCCCCCAACTATGGTAACGCCCCAGCTCAAAACCCACCGATCGCGAGCTATCAACAGTTGTATGCAAATCCGTCTAATTAAAGTTACGTCTCAACAAAGACATTTCAATTATTTAAAAAAAAAATATATTCCCCTTAGAAAATAACCTTATGAGAAAGCCGCCGTTGGGTCCAACGTAATCACAATGATTCGATCCATCTTCCCTGTTGGCTGTTATTGTTTAATTTTTTCTTCACTGTATTGTTTTCATTTTTTCCCATCAATTTAACGAAGACAAGAGTAATCACTGATGGTTTACCTCCCTTCATAGTTACCGCTCCGCAATCAGAGTAGCCACCCTTTATTATTTTTTTGCGCACGAGCCAGGAAAATCCCGGTGGTTGCTAAGGACGCTTGTTATGCTGTTCCCACGGAGGCAAGTCTTTTTTACTCCTTTCTCCATTTTATCACTCACCAACCCGCCCCTCTCCTTCTGTCGCCCACTTTATTCCACACCCGCCTCCCTCGCCTCATTTCTATTATCATCTTAAAAGTTTTCTCATTTTCTTCCATCTTGGGCGGTGGTGTAATTAATGTGTTTTATTTTCTCTTCTTATTCTTCTCTTTATATTTGGTAATACTGGCTCTATTCTTTTATTTTATATTTCAAACTCCCTCCACCCCACCCCCTCCCTCAGCCCCTCGTGTTCAGTAGTCAAGGCGCGTGTGTCGCACGTCACAACTGAGAAGACAGAACGAGGAACTATGAGTTTCTAAGTAGGGTAACTCTTGAGTGGTTTCAGACTCCGTAATTTGTCTCCCCCCCCCCCCCCCCCCTGTTTAAAAAAAAGTGTTGTAGTCAAAGATATGAGTCGAGAGAGAAAGAGAGGGATAGGTGTGGTGGAAAACAAGAACGATAGAGAGAGAGAGAGAGAGAGAGAGAGAGAGAGAGAGAGAGAGAGAGAGTGAGTTACGAGGAATAGAGGGGGGTTTGAGACGAAGAGAAACAGGGAGACACTTACGAGATACAAAGAACGATTGACAGAAGGTGAAAGGCAGAGAAAGACAGAACCGGATGAAAGTATAAAATCTATTCTACACTGCTATGTTCGAAACACCTTTTACAAGGAGGGGCTGGAGGGCAGAGTGGTTTTCGGTGTAGTTCCAGTACCTGGCTTTGGCCGTGGGTCGCCGTAGAGGTGGGTTCGAAGCCCGCTATTGTTCCATCCATTCTGTCTTTAACAATAAATACCAGCCTGTCTGGTTGAATGTGTTTCAAAAACTGTATAATTACATTTTACGAACTTAGATTATATAAAGCAATTAGCATAATAGAAACACGTATAGTTTACTCGTGTGCCTATATATATATATATTAACGCGTCTTGAAGTAGTGAAAATTTCGCGAAAAGTGGGCAGTACAAATTAATCCCCCCCCCCCCTTTTTCATCCTTTCCTTTCCCAAACAAGGTAAAATTGGTGAGTGAGAGAGAGAGAGAACTGTTGATAGAGAAAGATGTAGAGGAAGAGACTGTAAAAGAATCAGAAAGAGAGAGAGAGAATGAGTACCTCCTCGTGAGCTATTACCACGGTTGTCACCCCTTGTTTACATTTAAATTTGTACTGACTATGATTGATTGTTTCAAGCAAGCTGGTGAATATGGGGCTGAGGTGGGGGTGGGAGGAATTGTGCCTTAAAGCGGGCTGAATGGCTTAGGCGCCCCCCGCCCCCCACTGCCAACCCTACCCCCTTTCACTGCTCACGTTTTCACTACTCAATTACGTAGTAAAGCATTTAAAAAACCAAAAAGTTAAAATATTTCTCATCTGCTGGTTCGCATGCCGGTAAGGTTGGTTGTTTTTTTTTTTTGGGGGGGGGGGAGGGGCACGACGTAAACAATGTCAACAACAGCGGGAGAAGCCTTTAGTAAATATAAAACGTAAGTAATCTATCAAAAAAGTATTTTTTTAAAACATTTTTAAAAATAACTTAACAAAATGCCAAGTTTGTTTGTCTGTTTGTTTGTTTGTCTGTTTGTCTGTATTTATTTTGTCTTAAAAAAGGGTTTCACAATATGGGGTTATGGATAATTTATGGAATAAAATAGGGTGACAACAATAATGAAATTATCAATAATGTTTGCAATAGATTGTTATCAATAGATTGTTATCAATAGATTGTTATCAATAGATTGTTATCAATAGATTGTTATAAATAGATTGTTATCAATAGATTGTTATCAATAGATTGTTATCAATAGATTGTTATCAATAGAAGGTTATCAATAATGTATGCAACAAGAGTGTTATCAACATTTTTTTTTGATTAGCTATCTATGAGGTTGGATTGTGATAGTCTCCACTTCACCCTGCCTGGACTCGTGAAGAATTCAAAATAACGACAAAACAAAACGAACACAATTCTGTAAACTCTGAAAACTCTCTGGTTCAGTATCTGTTTCCAGACAGTGTTACATCCACCCCTCCCCACCCTCCCCCAAACCCCTCCAATTATAGCATCCCCCCTCCTCCCTCTCCCCCCCCTCCCCATTCTCCCTGTCCAGTCCATCGAGGGTTCGTGATTGACCGTTCGGTTTTGAATCGAAATCACTTCACTATTTTTAACGGCAAATTATACCACATACGGAAGGATTTTAAATGTGCGTCCGCAAGATTGTTTCAATTGAGTCCGTTATTTTTTTTATATTTTGAAACATTTTCAATGGGCTTTCAATGGGCTTTCAATGGGGTTTCAATGGGCTTTCAATGGGCTTTCAATGGGCTTTCAATGGGCTTTTAATGGGCTTTCAATGGGCAATCTTGTTAAAAATTATTTTGCTGTTGCCTATTTAGAAGTATTAATTTAAAAAAAAAATTAAAAAATAAAGAGATTGTTTCCAGTTTCCATATTATTTATACACAAGAAGTTCTATGGCTCCAAACTTCAGTAATTTTCACAAATTTCAGATCGTTATGCGATACTGGAGGTTTATTTATGTCAAAACAGACGCTGAACAATAAATGTATTTGACACGTAGCACAGTCATAAGTCATAATATATTTTTTTAAAGTTTAAAAAAAATGAAAAGGCTTTGAATATGTCGTTTCACATTAAATGGTATATTATGTGATAATACATCATCATCATCATCATTGTCCGTCACCCCAGCTGGGCCATGGGCCGCCAATCACAGATTTCAAGAGTATTGAAGCCATTCTTTCTAGTTGGTTCCAGTTGTACCCCATCTTTGCGATGCCTGCCTCAAGTTTGCGTCGCCAGGTATTTCTTGGGCGGCCTCTATTATCATATTAAATTATGAGATATGTAGGTCTTAGAAATGAATCATTGGGTCATCAGAAGTCATCAGAGGAAAAAAAAACGGTAAAGAATTCCATTCAGACATTGTTGGCCCTTAGAATTAAATTATGAACTATCCTTTTTACGTAACTACTGTATACTAAAACATTGGTCGGCAGCCGCTACACGCGTGTCAGACTTGGCACGCAGAGCAATTTTTAATGCCAAAAGATATAATTCAAGTATTTTCTGCACGAAATTGAGTGCTAGAACAGGATAAAGCTAAGGCTATTGGCACGCTGAATAAATTATAATTCCTACTCTGGCCCACTAATATAAAAAATGTGCCGACCCCGGTACTAGAGCATTGTGTGGCCGTTATTGCCGATTGTACATGGATCACGAGACCAACGAAATGGACATGCTTGTTCATACTAACGTGATTCCATAAGTGAAGGGTCGGCGATTAAATAAAAACGGAAGTGCACAGTACAAAATCAAATAGCAGAAATATTAAAGTAAGCGGTCCATCGTATTATAGTCTTTGCTTATCTCATCTTATATATTACAAACGCTCCTTCTATAGAGAAGATTATTCCGTCCTACGCTCATCCGTGGTCCGAGTCTAGTCTTGCATTTTTATTAATGTTTTAAATGATGTTAAGTTACTGGTTTTCCTGGTTTGTTCAGGCAACCCATTCCATGCCCGAATGCCACTCGGGAAGAAAGAGTACTTATATGCATTTGTTCTTGCATAGTGGATAAGGAAAGTGTTTTTGTCTTTATATTTATCTGAGCTTTGCAACAGATACAGAGGATTATTGCTTCCTGCGCTTATCTGTGCTGTGAGTCTAGTCTTGCATATTGATTAGTGTTTTAAATGACTTTAAGTTATTGGTTTTCGTTGGGTTTTTTTGTTCTTTTCATCCCCTCCCATGTCCCAATGCCGCTCGGGAAGAAGGAAAACTTATATGCCTTAGAGCTTGGTTATGAAATTTAAAAAAAACTTGTTTTTATCTTTATGTCTATCTGAGTATTGTATAAGATCAGTGGTTCCCAACCTTTTAAATGCCGCGACCTTTTATACAGCTTTTCACGTAATGGCGACCACCAACCATAAACTTTGTTTCGTCGCTACCTTATAACTGTAATGTGCTACTGTTATAAAATGTAATGTAAATATCTCATATAACTGTAATGAGCTACTGTTATAAAATGTAATGTAAATATCTCATATAACTGTAATGAGCTACTGTTATAAAATGTAATGTAAATATCTCATATAACTGTAATGTGCTATTGTTATAAAATGTAATGTAAATATCTCATATAACTGTAATGTGCTATTGTTATAAAATGTAATGTAAATATCTGATATAACTGTAATGTGCTATTGTTATAAAATGTAATGTAAATATCTGATATAACTGTAATGTGCTATTGTTCTAAAATGTAATGTAAATATCTCATATAACTGTAATGTGCTACTGTTATAAAATGTAATGTAAATATCTGATATGCAGGATGTATATTTATTGTTACAAATTGAATATAATTAAAGCACAGTGATTTTATCAAAAAAATACATTTGAAATTATATATTGCGATATGTTTACATGTATTTCTAATTACAACACAACGTCAGGGCTAAGATTGAGATCGCGTCTTTCTCATCGGCTGACACAACGAAGATAATCTATTATAACAAGTCTACTTCTGTATTTAGATTTAATACTCAACAAACTGGAAAGCCCTTTCACAAAGATAAGTTGTTGGAGATGGAAGAAGAAGGCGCAACACAGTCTCAGACAAAATAGTATATGACTGCAAACACTCCTGAATTTTGTAATTGGCATTGTAGGGAAATTGTAAAGGGGGTCTCTGAAAGTTTGACAGTTGTTGACAAGGGGGAGGGGGAGGAGGTAAAAATCGCCTAAAAATTGTTGACGTAATTAATTGACGTCCCCTTAAGAGATCCCCATGAAATGGTTCTTTGACCCAATTTAAGATTTAACCCTTCCCGTACCGACCTTCTTTTATCTATGCTGCCTTCAGTTCCGCTATATACGCGCCCGGGACTGTAAGGGTTAAGATATAATAATGGTATATTATTTATTATTTAAACCACCTTCTTTTAATTTCTAAGAAAAAATTCAACTTGTAGTAGGCCGATAAAATATAATATATATAATAAAACAAAATGCTTACTAAATCTTATCAAGGGAGATAATAGTCGTGATTTTAAGTCTCTGGGGCAATGATTTTAGTAAACAATGTTTATGCTATACAATTTGCATTTGAAAAAATGATAATATTGTATATGCATATACCAGTACCGGTACTCAAATTGATATTTTTAAAAAGGGAAATGAACAAACATCTAATTTACGTTTTTACATAATAAATGTAATTTTTAAAACACCTTTTTAGCTACTAGCTTGTTTTCATTAGTACGCATTTACTTCTTTTAATAGCACATTGTGTTTCATAATGTATTTAGTTTCATTTTTTGAAAAACCTTATTTTTAAGGTTTGAAGATAGTAAGAGGAATAGTCTAGACTAGACCAAATAGTGTTGGTGCCAGGACACATCCCTGTTTGACACTGCTACAGACTGAGGGACTGCTCTAAAGTGGCGCCATCGAAGAGTATTGTGCTGAACATGTAGTTGTGGAACGACTTCAATAAGACCATCAAAAAAAGTGTTTTTTCGATGGTCCTTGGCGACCCTAGTGAAATTGTTGTTCGACCCCCAAAAAGGTCGCGACCCACAGGCTGGGAACCGCTGTTTTAGATTGTTGTTGTTTAGTATTTCTAACTTAGGGTTGAATGCCTAATGTATTATTGTTACATTGCTCTTCGTCCTTTTCCACTAAGTCTTAGGTTTAGTGATTTAACTTATCCTTATACCATATGCGAGAACAAATGCTTACAAGTACTCTTTCTTCCCGAGTGGCATTCGGGCATGGAATGGGTTGCCTGAACGAACCAGTAAAACCAGTAACTTAACATCATTTAAAACATTAATAAAGATGCAAGACTAGACTCGGACCACGGATGAGCGTAGGACGCGATAATCATCTTTATACAAGGATCGTCTGTAATAAATAAGATAAGATCACTATTGGTCTTACTACTTAAACTCTTGTCAGTTGTGAATATTTACCAGTAATGAATCTTGTACCTCTTTTCTTAATTTATTCTACTTGTTTTTCTTAATACATATTTTCTTTACTGGCTGTGTCCCATACAAAAGATTTCTTCGTCACAGGTGCCACCTCACCCCCATCTCTTTAGAAATATAACACCGGTATATTAAACATGTCATATAATATAACACTTATTAAACGTAAAGCGATGTTATAGGTTTGTCACCTCCTATAAATATGTGTTTCCTCCTAACGTGTCCCCTTCTAAACGAAACTTCCAGGGGACGCCTATGCCGATTCCACTAAATTTTGTTGATTGATATTTAAAATATTAAGTTGTGTGCTTTTTTTAAAAAAAAAAAAACCTCTTCTTTGTTCTATAGCTTGTGTAATTTCATTCACCCACCCCAACACGCACACACACACTCACGGGCGCACAACAAATCATGGATGATAGCTGCCCACACAGTGGTCAGTTGGCCGAAATTTGAGCAGTTGCATTGTTGAATGGTCAAGTCTCGGTCCCCTGACCCAGACGCCATCTATAATGCTGTCCAGGCCACTTGTTCTTCGGCCAATTTGGACAACACTCTGAGCGGCTTAACATTCCCGCAACCTCTTGAGGCTTGACCACTGGTCACTTTTGTGTTTCTGGAAAAGAGGGCCCGGGGGGGGGGAGAAGCCCACCACTGACAAGTGAGAGTTCATGTCACAATATTTAAACAGCTTTCTCTGACACGACCGGGGGAGTGGGGGAAGGGGGGGGGCTGGGATTCCCATCTCATCCCTCCGCCTTTGAACAAAACAGGATGAACGTTTCTATCTATCGATCTATCTATCTATCTATCTATCCGACTATCTATCTGTCCGTCTATCTGTCTACCTATCTATCTATCTATCTATCTATCTGTCTGTCTATCTATCTATCTGTCTGTATGTCTGTCTGTCTGTCTGTCTGTCTGTCCGTCTATCCGTCTATCCGTCTATCCATCTATCCGTCTGTCTATTTATCTATCTAGCCTAACTACCCATTTATATGTCTATCGATATAAAAAAACAAGCAACATTGCCCGACGTTGCCCGGGTGAATAAAAAACAGGACTGTTTAAGGTGCAGATACAAATTTTATAAACTACAATTAAAAGAAATCTATAAATCTAATATTTAAATTATAATTTTTTTACTATTAAAAAAATTGGCAAGTATTTTTATTTAACAAAAATCTAAATTGCCCGTAGATTTACAATGTCTTTTGTTTTTAAAAGTATGAAAAAAAAATTGTAGAAAAAAAAGATATAGTCTAACTGGAGAATCGAACCCGCTACGTTAACCACTGAGCTAGCAAAGACACATGTCCACTGTGAAAAATGATTAGACGGTATAAAGATCTATGCCTAAATAGGTCAGTGACACAAACTCACGTGTTTTCAAATTGACCAATGGGGATCCGTGGGGAAACAAACACGATCTTTTTATACATATAGATACATATCTATGAATCTATATACCCATCTATAGTTATAACTATCCATCAATATATCTGTGTATATATACAAATATATATAACTATATATGAATCTATTTATCAATTAAGGCTGTAACTGTATATATAAGTATATGTTTATCTATCTATATCAATCACTCTCACGGCCAATATATTTTCTCAATTCCTCTCTCTCTCTCTCTCTCTCTCTGTCTCTCTCTCTCTCTCTTTGCATATATCTATATGTTTAACCACTGATAACAAGTTATCTAACAATCTATGTATCCCACTACCTGTCTATATAATGTTTCTCACAATTTCCAAGTGTGTGTTTTTTTTTTCTTTAATGCTCAGCGCCCTCCGCCGCCACTCAATCAATCTCCACGCGTCTTCAACTTCAAATGAAGACACAAAGTCAACGTGGAGAAACCAATCACACAATCAATCCAATCACCACCATTAATTGCTACGCCCAATAACAACATTCGCCTCATTCAATCGCCACATCCACACCACACACCACACACCACACATACACACACATGTCTCCCCCCTTCACACCACTTCCCCTCAGATTTCACTTCTCGTGTAAACATAACCACTTGGTAACACACACACACACACAACAAAGGGGTTTGTGAGGGGGTGGGGGTGGCGGCGCCCTCGTGTGATGACGTTTTATAAGCCCCATTCTCTTTTCCCTCCGCAATCATTTCCTCAACCCCCCCCCCCCTTTTTTCTCGATTCGATTACCAGGTAAATACCTTGAAAAAACAAACGTAGGCACATCAAAGACACATCAGCTGTTCTTGTTCAGGGAAAAGGGACGGGGAAGGGGCGCAGGCTTATTCTCTGATGATTGTTGGATTAGAAAACGCCAAGGGTTTTAATTTCTCTCCTCTCCCCCCCCCTCCTCATTTTCTGATAAGTAGATTAGAGAAAAGAAAAATTAAAAGAAAAAAAACCTGTCGGCCATTTTATGCGAAACTAAAAAAAAATGTTTTCATAACCTTTCTTTTATCTTCTAAAATTATTATTCTTACAAGTATTACAAGCTAGAGACTGGTCAAAATTGTCTGACCGCGGCGTTCTTTTCTGACCACTTCTACTCCCCCGCCATCTCCGCTCAATGAAACACCTTTTAGGTCGAAATAAATGCTAAGGGTTCAATTCGTTTTTGTCCTTTAGTCAGCTAACGTGTCAGATATTACGTATACCTATGTTAATATGATCGCTATAGTTAAAGGCTGTTATGTAAATGTATTTTCTATATTTCAGGAAATCATTTTGGTTGAATGTAACTTTTGAACCAAAAAAAAACTTAAAAAAAAAACTTTTAGTACCTCTAAGTACCGAGTGGCAGCGCGTTCGGCTGGCGTACTGAAGGTACTGGGTTCGAATCCTGGTGAAGGCTAGGATTTTGTCCCGTGTCTGGAGGGTGTCTACACAGCTCCGATGGGTACCTGACTTAAGTTGGGGTAAAATGAAAGCGACTGGGCGTTGTTCTGGTCACACAATCCCCTAGTATTGCCTTGGCCACAGAAACGTGTTTGTGTTTGCAGGGCCGAGGAGAGAGGGTGCAAGTGGTAAATCGCTACATGGCCTATGATATTTAAATGAGTGAGGGGGGGGAGGGCTTGAATAATAACAGTACATACACAAATAATCCAAGGTCCCTATTTTTTGTTAAAGCTTTAAAGGAGCCTCATTGTCAGCATTACTCCATCTTATAATCCTCTCTGGTGTGTGGGGCTGTGTGTTGTAACAATCCTATAATTGATGAGGAAACATACCACTTTCTAAGTTACCTTTTTATTGTAAATACAATATATTCCTTGGTAATATTGATTATTCTTAAACGTTGCACATTTCTAAGTCGCGTGTGATGTCCAAATAATAGTCCCTCTCAAACTACAGGTAATACTCTATAATTACCGAAAGTTAACCATCGAACCGGTGTTGTGTTGTTGCATTTATACCTTTTTTTACTCCTTACATTGTTACGTTCAACCAGGTAGCCTTATCGCCCCTACCCCATTTCATAAAAGCCACCCACCCGCATTACAAACACACACACACACACAAGTCAATGTATAAACACTCCCTACCCACCTCCACCCCCCCCCCACCCCAATCTTTTATATTTTAACTCACGATTTCACCAGATTATGCAAATGCGCTCACCTACTCGCGTGAGTAATTGCCCCCTCCCCTCCTCCTCCTCCTTCCATTCACTCCACCACCCACCCCCCTCAGGCCACCGCCACCACCACCTTCCTTCCCCCCCCCCATCTCAGTCGCTCTTAATAATTTGTGAGCAATCATGCAGGACGGGATTCAATGAATAGGCCAGTGCCGTACCGTACGACATGTTTAAAACAGATTTGTCAATCTTAGGTTGAGGGCCTGTAGGTTGTTTATTAGGGGGAGGGGGAGAGTTTGTTTTAAGGTTTTGTCTTCGGTTTAAAAGTAAGCCAAAAAAGAAAAAAAGAAATTTATTAAGTATATAACGCTAAATATAATATAAAAAAAATAGCAACCGCACGAATGAAAGTCACCTTCGGATTAAAGTTTTTAATTGTTTCGTTTCTTATAAATTTTCACTTTTTTTAACGTTTGGCTTTTATGCTTCGTTATTGGACCAGGTAGTTTTTTCTATTATCTAGAGAGAAAACGTGTTTCAGTTGTAGAATGAACAGTTTAACACAAACAAAAAACTAAAATTATTGCGTGGGCGTCAAAAAGAAAAGTTGTCCACACACATACACACAATCTAATTTTATTATTTTTTTCTATTGTTTCTGTTACTATTAATAAAATCTGTCACATCCCTCTCTCTTTCAGGCTCTCTCCCCCCTCTCTCTCTCTCTCCTTCTATCTCTCTATACTTCTCTCTATTTTTACCTCTTACTCCCACACCCCACCCCTCCTTTCTCTCTTTCTTTCTCTCTCTATCCTTGCCCTACGTGGCGTCACTTCTGTGCCGCTAGCTGGTAACTCTTGATGGTGGTGGAAGGATCCGCAGAAAGGATCGGGCAACAGTTGCCCAGTTTCGCACAGGTCATTGCCCTATAGGCGCCTTTTTCGGAAGGCTTAGGCACAACATGGGCTCGAGGTGTCGAAATTGCAGGGGAGCAGAAAAGACGGTCGATCATGTGCTTTTAGACTGCCCTGCCCTCGCAGGAGCACAGAGTGGGTGGTCAACTGTTTGCACCGAACCTATATGGTGACTTGGCTACACCGCGTAGCGCAAGTTTGTTTGTCCTCCGAGCCCTAAGAGAGTAATCTCGGTTCGTATACTCACTCCGGTGAAGTGAGCTTCGAGTCTGGTGATTTTAGGATGCGCTTTTTGGGGACATGGCTCGGTGGATGCATGGAGAAAGGTGATTTAATGGATGGATGGACCGACAAACAAATAGAAAGACGGACAGACATAAGAAGAAAGGGACAGAAAGACAGACACACAGATAGATTGATAGATTGATAGATTGATAGATTGATAGATTGATAGATTGATAGATTGATAGATTGATAGATTGATAGATTGATAGATTGATAGATTGATAGATTGATAGATTGATAGATTGATAGATTGATAGATTGATAGATTGATAGATTGATAGATTGATAGATTGATAGATTGATAGATTGATAGATTGATAAATTGAAACAAAATTATAGATTGATATATTGATATATTGATATATTGATATATTGATATATTGATAGATTGATAGATTGATAGATTGATAGATTGATAGATTGATAGATTGATAGATTGATAGATTGATAGATTGATAGATTGATAGATTGATAGATTGATAGATTGATAGATTGACAGATTGACAGATTGACAGATTGATAGATTGATAGATTGATAGATTGATAGATTGATAGATTGATAGATTGATAGATTGATAGATTGATAGATTGATAGATTGATAGATTGATAGATTGATAGATTGATAGATTGATAAATTGAAACAAAATTATAGATTGATATATTGATATATTGATATATTGATATTTTGATAGATTGATAGATTGATAGATTGATAGATTGATAGATTGATAGATTGATAGATTGATAGATTGATAGATTGATAGATTGATAGATTGACAGATTGACAGATTGACAGATTGACAGATTGACAGATTGACAGATTGATAGATTGATAGATTGATAGATTGATAGATTGATAGATTGATAGATTGATAGATTGATAGATTGATAGATTGATAGATTGATAGATTGATAGATTGATAGATTGATAAATTGAAACAAAATTATAGATTGATATATTGATATATTGATATATTGATATTTTGATAGATTGATAGATTGATAGATTGATAGATTGATAGATTGATAGATTGATAGATTGATAGATTGATAGATTGATAGATTGATAGATTGATAGATTGACAGATTGACAGATTGACAGATTGACAGATTGACAGATTGACTTATTGATAGATTGATAGATTGATAGATTGATAGATTGATAGATTGATAGATTGATAGATTGATAGATTGATAGATTGATAGATTGATAGATTGATAGATTGATAGATTGATAGATTGATAGATTGATAGATTGATAGATTGATAGATTGATAAATTGAAACAACATTATAGATTGCTATATTGATATATTGATATATTGATATTTTGATAGATTGATAGATTGATAGATTGATAGATTGATAGATTGATAGATTGATAGATTGACAGATTGACAGATTGACAGATTGACAGATTGACAGATTGACAGATTGACAGATTGACAGATTGATAGATTGATAGATTGATAGATTGATAGATTGATAGATTGATAGATTGATAGATTGATAGATTGATAGATTGATAGATTGATAGATTGATAGATTGATAGATTGATAGATTGATAGATTGATAGATTGATAGATTGATAGATTGATAGATTGATAGATTGATAGATTGATAGATTGATAGATTGATAGATTGATAGATTGATAGATCAATGGATTGATAGATTGATACAAATATAATCTTATTCCAGAATTACTTTGCTTTCTCTACAGTCTGTCTCTTCCTCTACTCTTTTCACAATAGGGGCCATTCATATAATACGTACGTATTGAGGGGTTGGGGTTGGCTTTAGTATATTTTGCGCACGGGGAGAGAGGGGCTTGTTTGGATGTGTACATAAGAACACATTTATATATATATATATATATATATATATATATATATATATATATATATATATATATATATATATATATATATATATATATATATTGCATACGTTAGAATAAAAACAACAACAGCCGTTCAGGCCAAACACTAGTTGAAATCAAATACATTAATTTAAGGAAAAACTTTCTTACGGGGAGGCTATGGGCTAGGACAGGGGTCGGCAACCTTTTGCTAACAGTGTGTCAAACTAGGATTTCTAATTCATTCAGCGTGCCAACAGCCTAAAAGTCAACATGCTCTATTATAGGCCTACTTTCTAACTTTTTATAGGACAATTAATTTAACTCCATAGTAAGACCAAGGCCAAAAGCAAAGGAGAGTTATGTAGAAAATCGTTGAAGCGTTTTATATTTAATACAAAATTAACGTGTTTGTGATTATCATCCTTTTTATTTGCATGTATATCAAACACAAATATGTATTACCATACTTTCACATATATGGTAATTATTGTCTAAACATTATCATTTGTTAGTCAAGTTGAGGATCTAATACCTGCTAATATTACTTATATTTGATGTCAGTTTAACTGAGATAGTCTTTAATTTGTGTTTCGCTTAACCACATATTTGAAGCATTAACTATTGTTAAGCGGAATAGATACGTAGTAATCATTCAAACAGAGTGGTTAATGTCATGTTTAGAAATATACATATGCATTCTTTAGTCCTATAATATTTATATAGTCTAATTTTCAAATGCTTTTTACAGTTTGATCCCTTCAAAGTTATATATTGTAAGCCATTTATTTTGTAAAAAATGAAATATATTAGAAATATTAGCGGGAAAAAAAACGGGTTAATTATGGTATTCATTACAAGATTTAATTCTAGAGGATTTTAATAATTTACGTTAAAGAGTTGTTAATAAACTTTTCCTGCATCCATTGTTTGTCCATTTAAGGAGTTATATAGGGATGTACATGTAGTTAAATATTTTGTATTGATTCCATGGCAAGATATATCCAGTTTCAATGCAAATTCATTCCAGTGGTCCTTGTAAATGTAAATTCAACTCAAATTCCGCTTGGAATCACCTCCCACTACGCCAGAGCCCTAGCTTCGACAACTTTAGGAGCCGGCTGAAGACTCACCTATTTCAGTAGCATTGTTTGCGTATACATATTTACATTTTCGTCTGTTGTTCGTTGTCAGTATTCTGTAACTGTCGTTAGCGCATAGAACTGTCATCAACGGGATTTATGTGCTATACAAGCACAATTATTATTATTATTATTATTATTCAGAAACATCGGTTTCAACAGTCAGTTTTCCTCATTCAGAACCGGAAAATGTTTTTTTTTATCAATAAAAAACATTTCTTGGAGGTCTCTCGCGTGCCATTGAAAATCGCTCTGTGTGCCAAGTTTGGCTCTGCGTGCTTTAGGTTGCCGACCGCTGGGCTCGGAGAATAATTTACACGCTTGAACTCCTTAAAACAAACGAGAGCCTATTGATTGAAGTCTAATGTGTAATATAATTGGTTATAACTGCAAAGGAAATTCTGATTCTTCAATAAACCTCTCACTCTCTCTTTTTCTCTCTCTCTCTGTCACTCTCTCTCTGTCACTCTCTCTGTCTCTCTCTGTCTCTCTCTCTCTGTCTCTCTCTCTCTATATATATATATATATGAAGCTCTGTGTGTGTGTTTAACCAATGGGGGGAGGGGGGGTGCGGTAATGAAGGTTCTTGCCTTTCATCTAGAAATATTTGTACAATCTTTTCATATTCCACAAACTGGTTTATTTAAGGGACACGTGACCTTATTGCCTCATATTATACCTTTGCAATTCAACTTAGCGCATCTGTCCTTGATAGCTAAGAGGATAACGTATCGGACTGCCATGCGATCGACCCAGGTTCGATTCTCCAGTTAGTCTATCCCTCTTTTTGTTAAAAAAAATTTTTTGTATTTCAATTATTATCACTTTTTAAAAAAAAATCCACAAGCAACTCCGGGTAATTCAGCTGTTTGTTAAAATAAAAAAAATTGGCTATTTTTAACCCGATAACAATATTTATTTTAAATTACTTTCCTAAATGTCGTCATGAGAGCATATAACATCACCCCCAACACTATTGCAGTCATTAAAAGTCTGTATGACAATGCTACCAGTGCAGTCCTCCACAACGATGTCACTGGCAAATGGTTCAAAACAACCATTGGCGTGCGTCAAGGGTGCCTACTCTCTCCGACACTCTTCAACATTTACCTGGAAAGGATCATGACCGATGCACTGGAAGACCATGTCGGGACAGTCAGCATCGGTGGGAGACAAGTCATCAATCTTCGCTTTGCAGATGACATACATGGCTTAGCTGGCAGTGAAGATAAACTGAGGGAGTTAACAGCCAAACTGGAGATAACATCATTAGCGTATGGCATGGAAATAAACGCGGAAAAGACCAAAGTTATGGCAAACATGGAGTTTGAATCCGAAATACACGTGGGCGGTCAGAGACTCGAGAAAGTCTCCTCCTTCAAATATCTGGGATCCATAATATCTGATGTAGGATTCAAGCCGGAAATTCTTGAAAGAATAGCCCAAACAACTGCTGCACTTTGCAAGCTAAAAAACATCTGGCGAAGCAAGACAATCTCGCTTTACTCAAAGATTCGACTGATGCGCTGCCTGGCGATGGCAGTTTTTATGTACGGCTGTGAAACATGGACACTTAAAGCAGATCTCCAGAAAAGAATCAGAGCCATGGAAATGAGATGCCTACGTAAAATTTTAAACATCTCCTACAAAGATCGAGTTACAAATGAGGCTGTCCGCGAGCGAATCACCTACGTCATCGGCCCTCATGAGGATCTACTCAGTGCCATTAAATCCAGAAAACTCCGATGGTATGGGCATGTGGCAAGATCCGAAGGCCTGGCGAAAATCATCCTGCAGGGCACAGTGCGAGGTAGAAGAAAGAGAGGCAGACAGAAGAGACGATGGGATGATGACATCAAGGAGTGGACCGGCTTGTCTCTTGCAGACTCCCAGAGGGCGGCGCAGGACCGAGACAAATGGCGCAAAATTATCCAACTGTCAAAAAATGGTGCCCCAACGACCCTCGCCCGGGTTATGGGATAGAAGAAGAAGAAGAAATGTCGTCAGTAAAATAAAAATTAATGTCAATTACTAGATCTCTAGCCTCCTGTTCAATGTAGTTTATAATTTATTTTATCTGTAGCTTATACAGGCATGTTTTACTTTCCCCCCAGGCAACGCCGGGGAATTTAGCTTGTATGTTATAAATGCAGACTATATTCGAATTCGAACAGTTAATTCAGAACAAACATTATATACATGACTAAAACAAATCAGTACTTTAAAACATATCCATGTTCGATTGGTTTATATTTCCATTTCCTGAAAATTAATTTTAAGTTTATCTTTCGCTTTATAGATTAATTTATTACTTGTTTAGATGCACTGTTCAAGACACACATACAAATTTGAAAGTTCTATTGTATTTCATTAAAATATTTAAGATAAAGATATATAAGATAATTTCAAAGTAACGATATCTGGAGATGAATTAAATTTTTTCAAACAGGATTGGCGTTGGACGCGGGAGGGTTGGGTGGAGAAGCTAATGTGTGTGTGTTTGGGAGGGGGGTCCCAAAGTTTACAGGGTGCAACATGGGGCGGGTCTATGACAATATGACTTTTTTTTTGCGTACGTATAATATGGATTTCCCCTAAATAGTTGTCAACCATAACGAATGTGTTATTTTTTTTTACTTCTCTCTCTTTCACTTTCTCTCTCTCTCTGTGTCTGTATCTTAAACATTAGCAAAATGTCTTAATCATTTAGTTTATAAAATCTCTACATAATGAAGAGTTGCCAACTTAATCATTTAGTTTATAAATTCTCTACATAATGAAGAGTTGCCAACTTAATCATTTAGTTTATAAATTCTCTACATAATGAAGAGTTGCCAACTTAATCATTTAGTTTATAAAATCTCTACATAATGAAGAGTTGCCAACTTAATCATTTAGTTTATAAATTCTCTACATAATGAAGAGTTGCCAACTTAATCATTTAGTTTATAAAATCTCTACATAATGAAGAGTTGCCAACTTGACTCTTATTGTATCCACACACAAAAAAATAATATTTATTTCTTATCGCCATTGATTTAGTTGTCAAAAAGTTGAATTGCGTGTC
Organism: Anisus vortex; assembly: GCA_949126835.1. Classification (NCBI taxonomy): domain Eukaryota; kingdom Metazoa; phylum Mollusca; class Gastropoda; family Planorbidae; genus Anisus; species Anisus vortex. The sequence goes on along the minus strand of OX421507.1, from coordinate 11,203,921 downwards.
ATAAATTTACACAAACCTTTTCTTTTGACTTTCATTCTTAATTATATAATTTTTTTTTATAGATTGTAGATCTATTCACTTGGATAAAATAAAAATGTTTTTTTTAAATTAATTTAAAAATGAAAAAAAAAAAAAAAAAAAAAAAAAAAAAAAAAAAAGAATAATATATTCTAAAAAAAAAGTATTAAAAATTATCATATTCTATAAATTTGTACAAAAGACGTTTAAAAAAAAGGGGGTGGCTGAGGGTGGTTCGGTTGTTGATACAATAATTTTGGAAGACGCAAGATGGGGGAGGGGGGCACATAATGGTAAGTAATAAAGGTAAAGACTAAAAAAAATGGGGTGGGGGTTTAAACAAATCCTTGAAGTAATAATAAAAAAAAAGAATAATTTTGACTCAGTTTCTAAAGGAGAAAGTTGACCTTGTTTTTTCTTCTTAAACAAAAAGGGTTTTAACGTGGGCGGTTAAATGGTTAGTGCGGGGGTCGGTCGAGGTGTGAAGGGAGGGGGCGGGGAGACTAATAAGTCCTTAATGCAAGATCACTGGAGCGTGACGGAATTTGCAGCTGTGACGCTCTTTGATTCTCGCCTTCGTCTCTACTTTTTATCCCCCTCTTACTCTCTGTCATTCTCTCTCACTCTCTCAGTCCCTCTCTCACACTCTCTCTCGCTCACTCTCTCTCACTCTCTCTCTCTCTCTCTCTCTCTATATATATATATATATATATATATATATATATTTATATATATATATATATATATATATATATATATTTCCATCTTTCTCCCCTCCCTTCTTCTCACTCTCTCTTTCTTTCTCATTTCATATCCTTGTTGTTTTCTTTCTACGTCACTCAGCCTTCCAATCTCTCTTTCTATCTTCTTCCTTCTTTTTTTCTCTAATCGTATTTCTCTTTTCTCTCCTTTTCTCCACTCCAAATTTTGAACTCCTCCCTCTATTTATTCCTCCCCCCCCCTTTTAACGTCTTAATCTTATCATCTCTTTTTTATCCATTTGTCGCTCAAAGCTTCCATTCTCTTTTTTTTCTACCATACACCAGCTAATTAGGACGGTATGTATGTAGTATGAAGGTATGTATGTAGGTAGGTAGATAGGTGGGTCTCTCTCAGTGATGACTGCGAGCAGCAGGGGCGAAGCAAGAAATTTTTTCCAGGGGGGGCTGAACTTTTGCGTGACAAATATTTACCAAATACCAGGGGGGGCTAAACTTTCGCGTGACAAAGATTTACCAAATTTTTAGCGAATTTAGTGCATATTTTAAAAAAATCAGTTGAAAAAAAATATTTTTTTAATTCCAGGGGGACTTAGCCCCCCTCAGCTCCCCCCCTGTGGCTTCGCCCCTGACGAGCAGTCCTCCTCCGCATTCCGAAGTTACTCACTGCCTTTTAAAGGTGCCTGGACATGTGAAGACATTAACCCTTCCAGTACCGACCTACTTTCTATCTATGCTATCTTCAGTCCCGCTATATACGCGCCCGGGATTGTAAGGGTTAATAACATGTCAGAAAGTGGCACTACCACAGATTAAGGTATGGTGTAGTGTAGCTGATGATGTAATTTCTTGCAAAATGCGAATCCTTTTTTTTTTTTTTTTGTAGTAAAAGGTCATGAATATACTTTCCACTTCACGTGCAGAAGATGGTGGCATCCCGAGAAGACAAATTTCAAAGGAAAATACACAATTGGCTTCGTATAATTTCGTAATAGGCCCCACAAATACATTAAAATTATACTTGATAATGAATTTTAAAAAGTCCTGAATAAAGGCAAATACCCGTAGTATATAAACTGTACAGAAGAAATACACCCCCCCCCTTTTTTCCATCGAGTAAAACTGTAGATTTTAATAGTATGTTTAATCTGGTCATTACCAAAATGTATGTCCCATGCCCCTAGAGAAAATGCAGATATATTTTCTTTAAAAAGGGTTTTCTCTTAAAACCCAATTGATCCACAGGGGCGACGAAGCAGCGCTAACCAGTTTCCGTGGCCACGGCGTACTAAAGGATTGTGTGATCAGCACAATTTCTCGCCACCTTTACTTTTCCCCACCCAACGACAATTTCAGGTATCCATTAGAGTGGGGTAGACCCAGGAACACTCCCCAGACCCGTCTAAAAAAAACCTACCCTTCACCAGGATTCGAACCCAGGACCTTCGGTACGCCCAGCAATGATCTGAAACTGTTTTTACAAAAAAGAACCAAGATAATTTGTCATGAAAGTTACACGAAATTTGGAAACTTGTCTATAGTTGGCTTTTAAATGTAACATGATATAGCCTGTAGTTTCCCGATATTGAATTATGAAAACTGATTGTTGATGTTTCTGAATGACAAGACGACACATTTCAGTAAGTTGAACTGTCATTGATAGGGACGGGCTGAGACCACTGGAATGGATTTGCATTGAAACTGAATATATCTTGCCGTGAAATAAATTAGAAAACATTTAACTTTTTCCCTAATTCAAGACATATTAAGGTAGATAGATGGGCGTTTACATATCTACTTTGAAGTGCTCAAAGCTATTCTTTCTAAACAAAAGACTTTAACCCTTCCCGTACCGACCTACTTCTATCTATGCTGCCTTCAGTTCCGCTATATACGCGCCCGTTTCTGTATGGGTTAATCAGGGACTCTTGTTTTCATATCTCATTAAGCCTGACTGGATAGATCTTAATACAACCGACTTAGTTCTGGATCTTTTTTTTTAAATGGAGGGATATTTTCAATTTTCAATGGAAGCAAATTGTATTTTAAACATTATAAAAAGGGTATCAAAATAACCCAATTTGCCGGAAAGCTGCAGAGAAGCTGATTAGGAAAGTCATTCGATATTTTCAACTGCTATGCATTCACATTACTTTCTGTGCTTTTGGTTCAACTTACACTTATGAACAGATTTTATCGCACATGAAAACAGTTTCAGACATAGAAAAAGGTCACTTACACTTGACCACCCAGAAGTGACTAAATATGTACCTGACATTGAATAATTATAGAAGCGCATTCAAGGACAAGAAGCTCATTAATTGGTACAGACTAATTACATGCACAAGAGTGTTTATGTTATCATCTTTAAATAAGCATAAAAAAATTAATGCTAATTATTATTTCATTTAATGTTAACTGGCATTATGTAGCAGGGTGGCCTAGCGGTAGTGCGTTAGGGCTGGCGTACCGAAGGTCCCGGGTTTGAATCCTGATGGAGGCTAGGGTTTGTTCCCGGATATGGAGAGTGTCCCTGAGTCTACTCAGCTCTGGTGTGTACCTTCAGTTGTGGTAGTTTACCCGGGATTTGTGCTGCTCACAAAATCCCCCAGTATGCAGTGGCCACACAAAACTGGTTAACGCCGCTTTACCGGCCCTATGGATCAATTTGGTCCGACGGGATACATTACTTTACTCTACTAGCATTATATTATTATTAATGTTGAAAAAATAAACTTCTTAAATTATGGACAGTCTTTTGAGACAGGCAATGTTTATTTATCACTATTTTAACGTAAATTAGTGCAATACCTCTAATTACATCTTGAAATTAATAGCCTACCATAATGCTGGATTTGTATTAAAAAAAATAACTAAAAAGAAATAGTAATTATATCACAAAACAAGACTGTTTTTCTCATCATTTCAATCAAAATTAATTTGGGAAACGCAATTCAAAGGGAGATAATTAATCCGTTTTCTGTGCGTTAAAATGTTTTCATATCTTTCTAATTTTTTATTTTTAAAAGAAATTATGGCCTACAATATATAACTTTAAAATTATCAAACTATAAAAGATAGTTGAAAATTGTACTAATATTATATATTACATGACTAAAAAACTAATATTTACATTTAATTTCTAAACATTACATCAACTACCCCAGTTCGTATAATTACTACGCATCAATTCCGCTTAACTATATTAAAGCTTCAACTGTATTGTGTTCCAAATTCCAAATAAAATAATAAATATAGTGTCATAGTGTGTCTGCTGGAAATAACTAAAATAAGTTACAGAAAAGATTTTCGCACTGTCATGTATATTGTTTTTCCAAGAATTGGAACACGCAATGTTTATTCCCCTCTCTCTCTCTTTTCTTACTACACACAATATTAGGACGTTTAGTAGGAAAACAAAAGGTTCTAGGTAATGTTGGGATTCTGTGTTGATCTCAAATTCTCAGGGTCTGGGAACGACTCATTATTTAATAGGGGAAGTTCCTATCGTTTTGTTATGAGTTTTGTAATGTTACCATGATTTTCACCCCTACTGGTAGTGGGTCTGTCCCTTGCACCACTCGGATAGTATTTAATGATTTGTTTTGTCTGAAAGACAGAGAGTTTCAAAATATGTTCCTTTGAGAACGTTTGTGTTTGCACTATTTTATTCTAACTGTACATAATAGATATATTGTATATATTGAACATACCACCTGAAATAAACTATCAACAACAGTTACACTGAAGCTTCTTTGTCAAGTTACTATCCTATTGTGTTGTATACATTACTATAAGATTTATCTACTACCATAATTTACAAGAAAGGAAATGTTGGAATACAAATACTGAATTTGTGCCCAGGACTATAAGAAGAGTTTGTGTAATACTGAAACATAAATACTAATAATTAAAGTCTCCCCTAGGACTAACGAGAATTATCAGCAAGATCTACACAGCTCTGGCCACAAGGGGATTGTGGACGTAACAGCACCAAGATGGCGGTGATGCTTTTTTTTTTGTTGTGTAATTCTTGAGTATAAAGGTATTTATTTATGTTATAATTCATTGAACTAAATCTCATAACGGTGTTCGGAGAATATTAATTGAGTGTAGCTTCAACGACTGCGGAGTCGGGCTACGGCGTAAACAAGTTCCCGGTGGATAATACAAGACATTCAACGGTTGTGATATTCTATTTATGCTAGCGTATGCAAAGTGTAAATATTCGTTCTGTGTGGAGAACTCTTATTGAGTTGCAATATCCGGACATCAGTACTTGACATTTTTTGTGGATGTACAGCTCCTGTATGCACTGTGTACAGTTGTGATAACCAGTCATCTGTTTTGAGGACTGCAGAGACGGGCTGCTGCAAATAGTTGAGCATAACATTTAAATTTACCGGTGGGGTCTTATAACCATATTTTCTTCCCTTTTGTGCACGATGGCAACTGTGTCCTTCGCGGTGGGCAAAAAGGACCTGGAGGGTGGTTTGGTGCATGCACCTGGCACCCTTGGTCTTAATCTAAGTGGCCTTGAGGCCAGAAGAGTGTCGTTGGCTACGCTGATGGCCACTCTAAAGTTAAGTGGCCAATCGGCGTTTGCTATATATCGGTTTGAAAACCCTTTGTTGTGGGAGTACGATAGGCTAGTTAACAAGACTTTTGGGACGGATCAGACTTTCACCGTATCGGTACTCCCGCTGGAGACCGAGAAGGTGAGGGTCATTTTTCATTGGCTATCTGCCAACATAACAGTTAATAAGGTGACAGAAATGTTTCAGGCTCTGTCTGAGCCGTGGACAACTCCCCAAGTCCAAAGACTGTCAGGGGCGGCAGACAAGTGGGGTGGTTTCATAACCCCCAAAAAGGGAGTGGAGTTACCCCACTATTTAAACCTGACGTACGAGGGAGACCCTCGTACGTATAAAGTTCTGGTCACAGTGCCCGGACGTCGACAAAACTGTTACAAGTGTGGGCTGAACACACACTGGCCCAATCAGTGTAAGAAAACAATGAGGTCTTATGCGGCGGTGGTAACAGCGGCTACGGTCACATCTAAGCCGGCACCAGTTTCAACACCACCACTAGCAGCGGCTAAAGGTGCGCCAGGGAAAACCATCGTAGATGATGATGGTTATACCCTGGTGACTGGCAAAAGTAAGAATAATAATAATAATAGCCTTCCCCTTTCCCTATTGGAAACGCGTACTGTACCCAAATCTCCCTCCATGAAGAAAACTGTGGGAAGTCCTAAAATGCCTCCAAATGAAGTGAGTAAAAAAACAACCCCTTTATCGAGTACTCCTTCAACCCCTTTATCCCCCAATAAAACACCCACTAAATCTCCAAACAAAATACCTCCCCTTATGTCGGTGTGGGAAGTACCTCAGGCCAAAAAACGGCAATATGAGGAGAGCGATGAAAGCCACAAATCTCTTCCTAGTTCTCCCTCAAAACGCTCTGCTGAGTCAAGCAGGAAAAAACTGTTCCACTTCTCAGCAGAGTCCCCAATAAGCTCACTGAACAGTGAAACTTATATCAATGACCAGACAGAGGAGATGGATTTGATAAAATCGCCACTTCCTCTGGTTATAGACGAAGACGATAAGGATGACAAACAGTAGGTTAATAATCAAACACTCTATAATTGAAGAATGGCGGACATAACAATAGTCACGTTAAACATACATAGCCTTAGGAACAAACAGAAATACTTAGTTCACCTTGCAAGGAAACATAAACCCGATTTATCTTCTTGCAAGAAACCAACATAAACAAACAATTTACTGCAGACAGATACATAACGGAAATGGGTTTCAGAGATAGCATTTTTAGTTTAGGTACATTCGCTAGAGGAACAGCCATAATTCAAACGTCAGATAAATACAAAGTCACACACAAACATAAAGATAACCAGGGTAGACTCACTATAATTAGAATAGAAAACAGTAACAATAAATATACACTAGTTAACATCTACGCTCCTACACAAAACACAGAAAAACCTGCCTTCTTTGATAATTTAAATGACATTTTAAATACAACATATCAACATGATAAACTTATAATAGGTGGAGACTTTAATTATACACATGACGAACTTGACAGAGTGAACACACTTAACAAAAACAAACAAAGTAGTAACTGGTTAGATAATACATTTACAACATTTTCACTTGTCGACGCTTACAGGAAAATATACCCACTTGGACAGGACACGACGTTTGCCTACAACGCTCACCCAGTTAAGTCCCGGCTAGATAGGGTTTATGTACCGGATGGGGATACGGTTGCCAGAGTGTCTCATTTGGGGGAAACATTGGAGTATACGGATCATAAAGCGGTGCTAGTGTCGGTGACCACAGCAGCGTGGAGCCGACACAGACATACCGGGTCGCCCCACTGGAAATTTAATAACTCACTTTTAAAGAGTGAGTTTTACACAAAAACAATTCAAACTCTCATTGAAAACGCAATAGACATCAGTACCTTAGACCAACAGACTGACATGGGAGAGACGTGGACAGTACTTAAGCATAGCATCAAACACTTAACACAAATAATATCCAAATACATTAATACGCAGCAAAGGGAGACGGAACAACACTTAAAACAGCAATTAAATACACTTCCAGAAGATACTTTAGAGGCACATACAATAAAAGCACAATTAACAGAAATACAAGAGCATAAGTATATGGGCGCACAAACAAGATGTAGGACACGAGGTATTTTAGAGGGCCCAAACAAGGTTTTTCTCACACTAGAACAAAACACACAAAGAAGACGCATTATTGCACGGATACAAGACTCATTAGGAACAATACATACAGGAAACGTAGCAATTGCAAACACTTTTAAAGAGCACTTTATACACATCTATTCTAAGGAACACACTGACGACAGGGAACAAGATGATATACTGACATATTGTAAACACCTACCAGACGAAGATAAAACTCTTTTAGAAACACCCATTACAGTACAGGACATTAAATTAGCAATTGACAAATTGAAATTGGACAAGTCCCCAGGACCAGACGGTTTGACATCAGAATTTTACAAATTTTTTTCACCCCAGTTAGTTCCCTTACTATCACTCATGTACACACATGCATATACTAAGGGAGCCCTTCCACAGATGTTCAGTGAAGCATATATCACCGTCCTGGAGAAAAACCCGGACGACAGAATATCTGTGGGGGGCTACCGACCCATTTCATTATTAAATACAGACTTTAAAATTCTCACTAAGATACTGGTAAACAAACTTCAACCATACCTGCATACACTTTTACACGAAAATCAATTCTGCGGCATACCAGGCAGAAACATAGAAACTCTCAATCACACCATTAGGGACATTATCATATACACACACATCAAAAACACGCAAGCAGCCCTATTATCGATAGATCAGGAAAAAGCCTTTGATAGAGTGGACCACGGCTATCTATTCAAAGTGCTGCGGAAAAACAACGTAGGAAGTCAGATCGAAGGCTGGGTCAGGCTGCTCTACGCTTCACCATGTAGCAGAATTCTTGTAAACCATACGCTGACCTCACCCTTCCCAATTGAAAGATCTGTCAGGCAGGGCTGTCCGCTCTCACCGCTTTTATATGCCCTGTGTCTGGAGCCGCTCCTGGAAAAAGTAAGAACGGATGCTGGTATAACGGGCATATCAATGCCTGGAGGAGAGGTGTTGAAGGTACAGGCATATGCCGACGATACCACGTTTACAGTAACATCAGAAAAAGACATTAAAAGAATTCTGGAACATTTTAAAACTTTCAATGCCGCATCTGGAGGGAAAATTAACATAAACAAATCGAATATAATGGGCCTTGGTGCCTGGAAACGAAAAGAACATTTTCCGTCAAATATTCAAAATAAAACAAAAATCAAAATTACAGGCATCGTTTGGCACAACAATCCACACACTTACAATACAGAACAGTACAATGGATTGTTAGAAACAACGGATAACATAATAAATATGTACACACACATCTCACACACGATTTTTGGTCGTTCAGCAATCGTTAACACTCTCATTATACCGAAAATCATTTATATAGCTTCAGTTACAGAACCTCCACCACATTTCATAACCAATATGAATAAAAAAATTAGAGCCTTTTTATTTAAATCTACCATTCGCTCCATTCATCATAACACACTGATACAAAATAGACGGGATGGCGGGATAGGTTTGCAAGATATAAAAACAAAGATACAAGCACTGAGATTAAAATATATAGGCCAAATTGTACGTGCACCTGATAAGTTGCCTTTAGCTATGTATTTTTATGGTTTAAAGCTAAGCAAACTTATTCCAATTCAAAACAATACACCTCATTATTTTGGCAACTTTTCCTCTTCATTTTACAAGTCAGTTACACGCATTTTACTTAACAATGAACACTTGATACATAGCAAAACAAAGAACATTTACATATCACTCATTACACGGGTCCAGATTCCACTTCATACACGGATTAAATGGGGGAGACAGCTAGGGATTACAGACTTTAATGACACATTCATCAGTTTACATAACAAACACATTGCACCACAATCAAAAGAGATATCATACAGGCTCCTTTTTAACATGACACCAACATTAGATAGGAAGAAACAAAATACACGCAACACACCTATATGCAAGATGTGTACCTCACATACACAAGAAAATGAGGAACATATCTATCTTACATGCCCCGCAATCATACCAACAAAACAAACATTGAAATTAATAATGGATACAACAACACAGTCAAACATAGATATAGATTTAGCCATTACACTCTTTAAAATACCTAGACTTAGAAACAACACAAAACACACATTAAACCTCATCACATTGGCAGAATACAAACAACACATTTGGACAACGTATCTTAAAACACGGTTTGACCAAAAACACTACCCCCCACACATCATGGAAGACATATTTAGACAAAAACTTGAAGCACATTTATATAAACATCAACCGCCCACTCTGTAATTTTATTTGGTGTTTTGCTTTTATAAATGTTTTATGTATTATAATGTATTTCATGGATGAGATCCTAATGTATTTTATTGATTGGTTCATTTGTTTAATTGGGAGATCTGTGGACATGCTTATGTTATTGAATGCGTTCTTTTAAATATGGGGATGCCCTTGACTAGTATTGTTCATCAAGGGCACATTTTTACTTTCATTTCCGGTGTAATTTTTGTTTTCATTTCCGGTGCGGTGTCTCTTTCAGTGAATGTGCAATCTTGTGCTGTTTTTTATTTTCTTTTTTCCGCACCACTATGTACATAGTATTTTATAATAAGTTTTCGGGATTATTTTCTTAATTTTGTTGAATAGCTTAGAAGACGGTATTTTAACTTCTTGGCTTACTACACATAAAGTAACGAGGAGAGAGACTTGGCCTTTTCTGGGTCCGTCTTCGCTTACTTAGCTTCCCTTTTATTACTGTTTTCTTCCAGTTATTCCCAACCTTTCTATTCAAAATTGTTCTTGGTTACCTATCTAATACAGGAAACTTGCGTCTAATATTAATCTTTTGTCTTCAAATTACATTTACCAGAGTGACATCAATGTATAATAAAAGAAGAAGGACTGATATATAAATACCGGCCCAAAACCCCTCTTTTGTCGCATTCGCCAGGATGTTAACTGGTGCAGACTAGTCATCCGGCGACGCTGGCTTGGAGGGGTGGGAGGGTCAGGAAAGTCGGGTCTTCCAAATTCTATGTCACTACAAACAGATTTGTATTTCTTTCCCTATCTTTCGTTCAATAGTTCATGCCGACTGGGGAACGGCTAAACGCTATCTGAAACCTTAAGACAACTAGGGATTTTTCAACTCTTATTAGAGAATTGTACATATTTTTTTCTCACTTGTGGAAGTCCCGATTGTGGGATTTCCTGTGAATGACACCTTTCGTCACCCGTCTTCAATAGGTGTTTCACTTTCCTTTGTCATATGTGACCCTTTCTATGTTCTTTATATATACATTTAAGATCGCGCTTGGTGGTTTAAATTAAGATATATATCCCAAGGGATAGAACAATTGAAATGAAATGTACATAATTTCTACACACTTTGTTTTATTATTCTCCATATTACGTGGTTTTAAATATCTTACAGTTAATAATGAATGTTTACGGTTAATACATGTTTAAATTAATTTGAATATGTATGGATGTTAAGCATGTATGTAAAAAAAAGAAGAATGAATGAATTTAAATTTAAAGTTGGAATTTAAATATGTATGGATGCTAGGATTGAATGTCAAATAAAAAGAATGAACGAATTTAAATTTAAAGTTAGTTAGAAAACTCTTTGTCTCGTAAAACATTTTGTCTTCTATCCCCTTAAATGTGTATGAACTGTTCTTTTATTTCCTTTTCTTCGTGTAAAATATATGAGATTGTGCAGGTAAACTAAGTATTTAAATATTCTCTGCTGTCTTCTATCTCTTTGGAATTGTAAAAATGCAATAAATGTCTCCTATCCCTTTTTTTCTCTGTGTAAAATAATAATTTTGGTAATGTAAATGCAATTTTTCATGAATAAACATTTTTGGAAAAAAAAAAAGAAATAAGTTACAGAAAATCTCAGTTAAACTGAGAACAAATATCCTATAATCAATATCTTCAGTTGCTAGAGCCTTATCTTGACAACCGAATGATAATGCTTACAAATTAGTTACCATAATTGACAAAGTTTGGTAATACATTTTTTATAATTAAAAAAAAAAAAAAATAATAAATAATCCCAATAGGTTGAGATCATATTATAATAGACTAGACTTTTTAGCCAATAGCTGGTGTTCGAATTAGTTTTCTCAACAATATACAAAATGTTATACACTAATCACTAATCAATGTGAAATGTGTATACTAAATTTTCTATTAATTTTACTATAGACGTATGCAAAAAAAATATTTAAAAAAATGAATATCACAAACACGTTAATTTTTAATATAATACCCCTTAACGATTTTCTCTATGAATCTCCATTGCCGTATTACGGCAATAAAATATAGTAATGCAGGCTAACGCCTAAATAATTTAGAAATCCTATTCCTAGCATGGCACACTATTAGCAAGAGGTTGCCGACCCCTGGGTCAGTTAATGCTACATTTATTTGATTTTTTATTATATCATCAGTTAGCTTTGTCGCCTAGCCTAGAGTAATGTCCGTGTTCTTGGTTGTATGTTAAATGCGCCCTAAGCTTACATTATGTTTGTAGGCAGCGCTATACAAATATAATTCTTCTTCTTTGCCTTCTTCACCTATCCCTTAACCCGTGGGTGGGTCGTTGGGGCACCATCGTTGAGTGTTCACTATCTCACGCCATTTGTCCCGGTCCTGTGATGCCCTTTGGGAGTCGATGAATGACATGCCAGTCCACTCCTTGATGTTGTCATCCCATCTCTTCTTTTGCCTGCCTCTTTTTCTTCCTCCCTGGACTGTGCCCTCCATTATTATTATTACATATCTCGTATTCACTCATTTTATTAACGTGTAAAATAAAAACTAAAATGTTATAAGGAAGTCTAGTTAAAAAAAAGAGATATTTCTATTTCAAAAAAAAATGTCATAAGTTTCCATAGTGTAGTGGTTATCACATCCGCCTAACACGCGGAAGGTCCTGGGTTCGAGCCCCAGTGGAAACATTTTTTTTAAAACTTTGATATTTTGAAGTGACAGTTAAATGTTAAATAAAATATTTCAATGAAAGGTTGAATCTAATTTCAGTTATCCTTTAGGAACTTATAATAAAAATTGCAATACACACAAAAAAAGGAAGTATACAACATGTATCGTACAGCACATAGCCTAAAACATGTAACAAACAATATATAATATATGTCATGTAACTAATTTACTACATTTAACTCACAACATGTTTTATACAACTTGTAACATACAACATGTAACATACAACATGTAACATACAACATGTAACATACAACATGTAACATACAACATGTAACATAAGTCACACACTTGTCACACTCAAACACACGTCACATACACACGTCACACACTCGTCACACTCACACACTCGTCCCACTCACACACTCGTCACACTCACACACTCGTCACACTCACACACTCGTCACACACACCTCACACACTCGTCACACTCACACACACCTCTCACACTTGTCACACTCACACACTCACACACTCGTCACACTCACACACTCGTCACACTCACACACACCTCACACACTCGTCACACTCACACACTCGTCACACACACACACTCGTCACACTCACACACTCGTCACACTCACACACTCGTCACACTCACACACACCTCTCACACTTGTCACACTCACACACTCGTCACACTCACACACTCGTCACACTAACACACTCGTCACACTCACACACTCGTCACACTCACACACTCGTCACACTAACACACTCGTCACACTCACACACTCGTCACACACTCACATACTCGTCACACACTCACACACTCGTCACACTCACACACTCGTCACACTCATACACTCGTCATACACACACACCTCACACACTCACACACTCGTCACACACTCGTCACACACTCACACACTCGTCACACACACACTCGCCACACTCAACACACTCGTCATACACACACACACTCGTCACACTCAGACACTCGTCACACTCACACACTCGTCACACACACACACACTGGTCACACACTCACACACTCGTCACATTCACACACTCGTCACACACACACTTGTCACACACTCGTCACACACACACACTCGTCACACTCACACACTCGTCACACACACACACTCGTCACACACACACACTCGTCACACTCACACACTCGTCACACACTCACACACGCGTCACACACTCACACACTCGTCACACACTCACACACTCGTCACACACACACACTCGTCACACTCACACACTCGTCACACTCACACACTCGTCACATTCATACACTCGTGATACACACACACACCTCGCACACTCACACACTCGTCACACAATCGTCCACATACGTCACATATACACATAAATTCGTCAACCTTTCCCATACCCAAATCATACAACATGATAGGGAGGAATCTATAGACTCAATATTGTGTATTATAATTTTCTATTTAGATTCCTCCCCCCCCCCCCCACCCAATCATTTGTACTACTCTTCGTTTTCATAGATGCAAAGAAAAAAATATCCAATCAGAACCCAGGACCAACCTTCTTGTCAATTCCCAGCATTCACAGATCTTCCGGTTCCCTGTTATATCACATGGTTTGTCCAACCGTCCTGGCCCATTTCTCAGGCCCATCGCCGCGCTTCTGTCTTGACCCCGAGAGACCTTCAACTAACCAAGAAAACTGACCAAGGATGACCCGACTCTTCAGAGTATCCCCCCCCCACCCTCCCCACCGTGCTTTCTTGCATCCGTGGCCACGTCGACCCCCCCCCCCGCTTCCCCCCCCCCCACCCTCGTTTTATTATCTCTTCCCGCCCTGTGTCATTTCCAGGCATGTGAGCAAGCGCTACATTTGACGTCTGCTGCGTCGGCAGGTTGACGTATTGACCGGAAGTGGTGAACCCTGTGGAATAACCCTTGGCCACCACAAAGGTGGCATTGGTTTGTAAGGGGTGCGAAGGAGAGAAATAATTAAAAAATTCACTTTAAAGCATTCAAGTTTCCGATTTTCGTCGATTGGTTCACCCCCCAAAAAAATATTATAGGCACCAAGTGGAAGATAATTAACTACATTTATATTTCTATTTTATATAGTAATACTTTAAAAAAAATGATATATATATCTTCTCTTTCTCTCTTTCATTCTCTCTCTCTTTCATTCTCTCCCTCTCTCTTTCATTCTCTCTCTCTCTCGATCGCTCTCGTTCTCTTTCTCTATAATTACTATGACTTTCGCCGTTTTATCTTTTTTCTTTTTTTTTACTCTCCCTTTCTCACTTATAGATCTAGTCACAAATGTTTTTCTCTTACACTATCTTTGTTTTGTTCTTTCCATATCTTTCTCTCTCTCTCTCTCTTTCTCTCTATTTGTCTATCTCTCGCTGTCTCTCTCTTTCTCTCTCTCTGTCTATATCTCGATGTCACTCTCTCTCTCTATCTCTCTTTCTCTGTCTTGATCTCTCCGTCTCTCTCTATCTTTGTCTATCTCTCTGTCTATCTCTCGCTGTCTCTCTATACATATCTTTCTCTCTCTCTCTCTCTCTTTTTCTCTGTATCTCTCCTCTACGGGTTTAGTATATCTTTTAATATTACCATTTAACTGGATAGTAAAGATTGTCTCACAGCCGCGCCATGCGACATCTTTTTATGTTTACTTAGGCGAAGTAACTCTTGGCGGATTACAAAAAAACAAACAACATGAACGCGGTTTATAAAATGAGCTTATCTTGAGCTTTATTGAGTTCTTTTAATTATTTGTGTGTGTTTGTGGTTCCATCAGCGGCGGAGACAGTTGTTGTTTTTTTCTTGGGGAGGAGGTGTTACGCAGATACATTTTCAAGAATTTCCGTGAAACCTTTGACGTCAAGGTAACAGTAGAAAATGCATTGCAAACGGTGGTTGCCCCTATAGACAGCTTGTATGCACATGTGATCTACGCCCTTAGATTAAATTTCTTTTTTTTTTATATCTAAGGTGTGCATACATTTATTTATTATGTAATCTAGTCATTCGTACAGACATAAGCCCGGCCGTTACAAATGATGAAAATTTTGTTGCAATGGGTCAAGCCCATGGGAATTGTGCATGTACCCGATCCATGATATACACATTACATCCCAACACCTCATTCGTATATCATGTCCTTACATTAGACCCCTCTAACCACATCCTAACATCAAATCTCAACAACACATCCCAACGCAAAATCTCAATACATTGCTTCACACTAAACCCGCACACAGCAGTTCCCAGCACCATAACCAGACCTCACGAATCAACATCGCGTCCCCCACACACCACATCGCCACGCGCAAATGCTCTTACCACACCACCACCTGGCTTCGTTACAGGACATATTATACACCATGATCATACACCACATAATAGCATAACACTACTACATCGCACGCCCCACAATAGACCACATCCATGCAACATACATCAATACCCACATCCACACATCATCGCCACGTAAACAGCTCCGACACCAAGTCAACACCACATGCTCACCCCCCCTCCCACATCACATCGCCGCATCACCACATCACCCCCCCCCGTATCGGTCCTGGACTACTGCAGGCTCCCACAGCTGTCTCGGCCACGTGACCACGCACATGACCTGTACGGACGCGCATACAAACAACAATTCCAAACTTCATTCAAAGTAAATCTCAATACGATTACAATCCTTGGATAACATTTCAGCCACTTCTCACAAACCATATTGATGTAATCTCTTGGGAAGCGCATTACCAATTTTCACCAAAATAAATTGAGCATAAAAAACGTACTTAGAAAGAAAACATTAACAAAGATTTGTCATTGGCTAGGATATATTCTTTAATCCCCCTGTAGTGTTGCAGTGTGTTTTGCACACTGTTCTAATAATATTGTCTTTCTATTAATAAAAAAGTATCCGCATTATCGGAAATGAGTTCGTCGGTGTTAAGGGTTATTTCCCTTAGTCCGAAACATTAAATCTGAAGTTATTATTTTTTAAAAAAACTTGATGATATTCTTGCAAAATGGTGTATACGGTGATTTCTAGTAACTGTTCATTTCACTGAGTTTAACATTTCTAGCGTCGAGTAAGTTTACTATTCGAAATGCGGCTAAACGGGAGTAACAATCTATGTTTATTACAGTTTAAGCAAACTTTAAACACACTTGTTCAATCCACCTCACACGACTATCAACCGTCCAGGAATGACCTGTTGGTCGTTGGTCGGGTCAACCGATTTCATTTTCCCAGGACATCCGATGACCTCCTGTAAACAGCTAAACCCACCCCCACGCCCACGCATAAACCGACACCACCCTGTCAGAATGTGACCATAACTGACCCCTGGCCTGTATGGCAACTATCTGGTCTCAGTCCGAAACACCAACCACTTGTCACTATGGTGGCGGTGGTGGACAGCGGTCATCAGATGGGATGCCTTAAGACCACGGCGAAGTCTAGGTTTAAGAGGGAGGGGTGGGGAGACATTACTACTGGGATGGACATTTTCTCACGTCCATGCGTGCCCTGGGGGCCACCGGTCAGTAATCTAAGGGACGTGCCGTACCGTTCTGTAGCAGTTTGCACTGGACACTGGGAATGACCGCATCAGTCAAGGTCAGACAACAAGAGCGCACACACACACAAACACAAACCTGGTGTCCAGCCGGTCAGTTTCGGCCCACGGAGACGCCGTAACAATGAGGACGGAGACGATTCGTGGATACATGGGATGAATGGGATAAAGTGAGATGTTGACGGTCAGCAAGCTGATGGGTGTGGCAAGGGATGGGCCGAGAGTATAGTAACAACCCAAGGAAAGATAATCTACGACATTATGCGATTTCTCCTTTAAAGACGTATGAAGCATTTACTGTATTGTCTCCCTTATTTGTGCATTGTGCTGATGAACGCTGCTGCCCCGGGCCTATGGTCAATTTGGTCCGATGTGTACTTTACTTAACTTACTTACTTTCTCTTTCTTTAATTACTTTTTGAGAATATTATTCCTCAGGGTTCGACCACAGGGAACAGACGATAACGGTCAAGTGCTAGCAACTGGACCATAACAAATACAAACACATGTAGGCTACTGACCGTTTCTAGATAATTAGTTAATAAGATAGATAGATAAATCGATAAATGAATCGATCGATCGATATATAGATACATAAATAGATAGATAGACAGACAGATAGATAGAAAGAAAGAAAGAAAGAAAGAAAGATAGATAGATAGATAGATAGATAGATAGATAGATAGATAGATAGATAGATAGATAGATAGATAGATAGATAGATAGATAGATAGATAGATAGATAGATAGATAGATAGATAGATAGATAGATAGACAGCAGATATATATAGATAGATATATAGATAGATTGACATTATGCTTAAAAAAAAACTAACTGTTCGACAAAAAAAGAACACTTTACAATAAATGTATAAAGGTCAAAGGTTGAACAAAAAATGATGTTTTTGAAGTAAATGAACCAACGCCAGTTACTCTTTCTTTTTTTATTAGGTAAAAATAAAAATTGTGTGCTAGGGGCGATAACCAAGTAAAATATTAATAAAACGCTGACTTGCCTTACACATAGGCACATAGGGGTGTGTGGTGTGTAGCATCCTCTGTGTGTGTGTGTGTATGTTAGTACGTGTATTACACACATAGTGTTTGTATTTACACGTCGTAATACTGTTATCTGGGTAAGACTAAACAAAAAGGGCCCGATTGAAATGAAGTCATTCGTGTAAATCGTGGCCAGTTACTAGTTGATGCATTATTGCTGGACTGTCCTCATTGCATCCTTGTACGATATGGCTCTTAAAATATTGTTTTTTCTTTTGGGTGTTCATGGATACGGCTTAAAAACCGGAAGGCGTGTGTCTTTCTCTGTCACAGCTTCCTTGACCCTACTCACCAATAAAGCGCCCTGACCAAAACACACACGACTGCCCCCCCCTCTCCCCCCCCCCATTGCGCATGTTATGTTTGGGGCTGTATCCAATCCTGCACTTTTCTTTTGTGAGACACCCCACCCCACACCCCTTCTCTATGAACATATTACACTCACCAACAAACACAAACACACGCACATGCACGACACGTAACATCACCAGACACAGCTCCTCTCTACTCATTCAGTTTCTCCCAACACCCTCTCTAAGCCTCTCTCTCTCTCTCTCTCTCTCTCTAAGCCTCTCTCTCTCTCTCTCTCTCTCTCTCTTTCTCTCTCTCTCTCTCTCAATCTGCACGTCTTTTGTTATGCCTCATCAATTTCCAAACATTAAAAAATAAAAACAAAAACAAAAAATTACACAAAAACTAGATCTAATGGCTTGACAAGCAAAATGCAAAGCAAAAACAAAAAAAGATTACAAATGTTCATTGTTTTGATTTCACAAAATGAGCAAAGAAAAAAAAATCGAAGATAGAAAAACT
The DNA here is from genome assembly GCA_949126835.1 of Anisus vortex. Taxonomy (NCBI): domain Eukaryota; kingdom Metazoa; phylum Mollusca; class Gastropoda; family Planorbidae; genus Anisus; species Anisus vortex. The sequence continues at coordinate 11,185,038 of OX421507.1, read as the reverse complement.
ACAGAGAAGTAGATGTTTAGCAAATAGAGCATTATATGAGAAATAGAGCGAATCACCATTTGGTGAAAGAGAGAGAAAGAAGGAAAGAGAGAGCGAAAGAGAGAGAGAGAGAGGGGGGGGGAAGGGGGGAGGATCGTAAAGCATAAAAGTAATGAAAAGATAAAGGAAAGAATTAGAAAAGATAGAGAAAGAAGAGAGAGAGATGATGAATAAGAGAGATATACGCAGATAGAGGAAGATAGACAGAGAGATGGGGAGAGTGAAAAAGAGACAGAGACAAAGAGACAGAAAGAGAAAGAATGATATCGAGAGAGAGACACACTGAGAGTGGGAGCGAATCAGAAAGTGAAAAAGAGAAAGGAAGACAGAAAGAGAGAGAGAGACAGACAGATAAAGAAGAGAGACACAGAAAGATACATACATAGAGAAAGACAGAAAGTTAAAGATAGAGAGACAGAGAAAGACAAAGAGAGATAGAGAAAGAAAGACAGAGGAAGACTAGATAGATTATAGAGAGACATAGAGAGAAATGAAGAGAGAGAGAGAGAGAGAGAAAGATGGAAAAAAAAAGAAAGAAATCGAAAGATAGCCAAAGCTTTTGTTGCACATTCAATTCTTGCCACCTCTCTCTCTCTCTCTCTATCTCTCTCTCTCTCTCTCTCTCTCTCTCTCTCTCTCTCTCTCTCTCTCTCTCTCTCTCTCTCTCTCTCTCTCTCTCTCTCTCTCTCTTCAGGGGTTGATTCACATGGACGCCTCGGGATGAATCACTGAGTGGATCATGTAAGTGATCTCCCACTGCCTCATTAACTCCAATAGATAAAAGAGTTGCATGGGGTAGACAACTCACAGTAATGAGTTACCCGTGTACCGCTTAAGCCTGGCCCCCAGTCATCTGCGATTCTCGAATCAAGCTTGTTGCTACTTTTAATTGCCGCTTTTCTTTTTAAAAATAGAACCTCAACACCAAGAACAATAAAAAAAAAACAACACTTTTTTTTTAAATAACATCAACACCAAGAACAATAAAAGAACTTAATTCTAGGGCTATCTTGCAATTAGAACCGGCCCCTTGTCTTTGTCCAGTTAATGATTACAATTATTTTCTTAACACACAGTATGTGCCAGTTGTTTGTCTACCACATTATTCGTGCTGTAACAATAGAACGTGTCACCCTTGTGTCTTTATTGTTCGGACATTTTTTTGTTATTGTCATATTATTGTTTTTAACAAACGACATTCGTCAATGTACCGCTTACAGATGCCGTATCTGCTTTAGAAAAAACAGAGTCAATTTTAAAAGAAAAAAACATGGAAAAATATATGCAACCTGCACATTTTCACTCTCCAAATTTTTTACAAATTCTATATCTACAACCGCCACATTTTCCCACTTCGAATATTTACACTTTCCTCCACAATTACACCCATCCACATTTACAACTATACCAGGGACACCCTCCAGACCCGGATACAAACCTTAGCCTTCACAAGGATTCGAACCCAGAAAGTAGGATAGAGAGAAAGAGAGAGCCTCAGAGAGATAGAGAAAGAGAGAGCGACAGAGAGATAGAGAAAGAGAGAGCGATAGAGAGATAGAGAAAGAGCGTTTGAAGTTTGAACTAAGAAATTGCAGCTTTCTTTTTTTTTTCTTTCTCTCGAAGATGGATGCATTTAATATAATGATCGGTTTAGTCGTGTATTCTCTCTCTCTCTCTCTCTTTCATCCCCTTCATTGTAAAATACAAACTCGTCATGTCCGTCTGTCTGTTCGTCTGTCTCCTCCTCCCTTCTCTCATCTGTCTGTCGTGGCCGTCATTCGCGTGACCCCGAGTGGTCACCCATTCATCCACTGTCCATCCATCGCCTCCTGCCCCCCCCTCCCAAAATATAAAACAAAAAAATACAACATCTGATGAAGGTTTTGAGAGGGGGGGTAGGGGTAGATGGGAGGGGAGAGCAGGGTTAAAACATGTGTGGGTCAAGGGTTAAAAATAACAGCTGTGGAGGCCATCTTAAGAGGCGCGGTCGCAGAGACTAAGAAATGTTTCAAAAATAGTAACATCTTATAAAAAAAATAATTCATTGATGAATTGATAAATAGACATAAAGATAGATAGATAGAAAGATAGATAGACACATGTAATCATGTATAGCTCAATAGAGAGAAAAATACAGATGTGTATTCAGAGAGATCTAGACAAATAGACAGACAAATAGAGAGAGACCAATAGACAGATAGATAGATAAAGGCAGACAGAGAGAAACACATAGACTGATAGCTATAACAGATAAATATGACAGATAAATAGAACATCATTTGGCCTATTAATTAATATAGATGAGCAATACTTTGAAATTATTTATGGCATACATAGATATCTTGAATAGATAGTCTATAAAGACATATATAAATAAAGATATAGGCATATTAAAGATAGCTGCCAGGTTGATTGAACTAGCGTATCTTTATTGCAAGCAATCCAACATAATATCTTTTGCTAGAAGAAGGAGAATAAAAAAATAATATTAATAAAATATCTTCCCGCCAAGCTTCTGCCTCATAATCACGTTGAGCTGTCATGTGACCCATTCGTCTCTTCACTTCCGGTGGCTAAATGCGCATGTCAAAAAGTCATCTCGTCTGCCACGAGACAACTCGAAAATAAATAATAAAAAAACACAGAAGAGAAAAGAAAATTGGTCGGGGGGTGAAGAGAGAGAGGGAGAAAGAGAGAGAGAGAGAGAGAGAGAGAGAGAGAGAGAGAGAGAGAGAGAGAGAGAGAGAGAGAGAGAGAGAGAGAGAGAGAGGGAGAAGAAAGACCAGGGATAGAATGATGATATGCAAGAAGCGTCGACCCCCAAGAAATGAGAATAAAAGACGCAGGCGTTAAACAGAGTGAATAGGCCCGGGTCAATTAATGGGGCCGCTGTGTGTCATTTAGTTTGGTATCATGAAGGCTTCGCGACCGGCAAGAGTTAAATAAGAGAGAGAGGGGGGGGGGGGGTAAAATTGGAAGAATAGATGGAGAGGAAAAGAATCGGAACTAAAAAGATGGATGTGGGGGCAGGAATAAAAGGGGAGACTATATCGATAGTGCAATTAATTGTTTCTCTTGACTTATGTGCCCCTTGGTCGTACATCTAAAAAGATTATAAAATTCCGAGAAGTCCTACTACAAGATGGCGGCCATTTGTTCACATATTTACAAAATTCACGCAAACGCTTTATGATTAGGATTAGGTATGGTGGTATCTGTGTAAGGCGTTGAAATAACAATGCAGAAAGGTTTTTGGTTCAAAGCCTGATAACTGACAGAAATTTAAATGTATAAAAAAATATGCCTACATAGATTGATATCTTAGACAATAATCCCTAAACTATATTTAAAAAAAAACAACCTCCCATATCTAGAGTGTTTCCCTGTGTATCCAGGGTTACCATCCGTCCCGATAGATCGGGACTGTCACCGTTATGGACCTTTTTGTCCAGACATCCCGAAAATACCAAATTTTGTCCCGATTTTGACAAATAGTCTACTGTTACGCGCTTGGCTCAAGTGATCACGTAACGCCATCTGTTAGCGCAACATGTTAATGCATCCTCAGTTAGTTGTATATAGGTCAACGAGTTTATGTTGGCAAAGTCGTCGGACAGATGGCGTTGCATGATGGGTATCCTGCATCGACGATGCAAGCACCTTCTAGATCTAGTGAGATTCTATTGCCATCTAGCGCCATCATTCTACAAAATGTACGGGGCTGGAAACTGGAACTATTTTAAGCAGCGTCACGATTTTCTTTCTATTTAACCACTCTGTGTTTATTCCCTTGCCCCCTTCCTCATTTTTCGTTGTTGTTTTGTGATGAGCTGTATGTAAATGGTCTTACCCATATACCGCTAATAGTAGAGCCCATGAAGTCCTTTCAGTGCTAATTCTAAGAATTAAACAGAATTAAAAGAAGATTTTTACAAATTTGTTTTCATGGACCGAAAAATAAGCCAAAGAGATGCAATTTCATTACGTCTGTATCTATCAATGTCCATTTCATCAGGTGATGTACTATAGATGTAGCGCCATTATTGACCATGTGCTTTTATAAAGGCGGCATAAATAGCTTTTTTTAAAAATAAATATCTAAGAAACTCCTTAATTGATCGATCGATCGGTTGATTGATTCCCAATCAATCAGTGGTTAAAAAGTGCATTTCCAGTGTAGCGCCTGGGGAGCTATTAGGCCGAACAGATTCTCAGCTATAGAACAATGGGGAGATAAATATAGAGAACTGTATCGTACTATTATAGTGAACACTGGAGGATATAGTGAACAATATATGGTACACTATAGTGACAATCAAGTGCGCACAAAAAGAGTGAAAAAATAGAGTAAACAATATAGTGAAGAATAAAGTGTACAATAGAGTGAACAAAAGAGTGAACAAATAGAGTGAACAAATAGAGTAAACAATATAGTGAAGAATAGAGTAAACAATATAGTGATGAATAGAGTAAACAATATAGTGATGAATAGAGTGTACTATAAAGTGAACAATAGAGTGAACAATAGACTGAACAATAAAGTGACCAAGAGAGTGAACAATAGACTGAACATTAGAGTGAAGAATAAAGTGAACAATAAAGTGAACAATAGATTGAACAATAAAGTGACCAATAAAGTGAACAATAGAGCGAACAATAAAGTGACCAAGAGAGTGAACAATAGACTGAACATTAGAGTGAAGAATAAAGTGAACAATAAAGTGACCAAGAGAGTGAACAATAGACTGAACATTAGAGTGAAGAATAAAGTGAACAATAAAGTGAACAATAGATTGAACAATAAAGTGACCAATAAAGTGAACAATAGAGTGAACAATAAAGTGACCAAGAGAGTGAACAATAGACTGAACATTAGAGTGAAGAATAAAGTGAACAATAAAGTTAATAATAAAGTGAACAATAGAGTGAACAATAGTGTGAACAATAAAGTGAACATTAAAGTGAACATTAAAGTGAACAATAGATTGAACAATAAAGTGACCAAGAGAGTGAACAATAGACTGAACATTAGAGTGAAGAATAAAGTGAACAATAAAGTTAACAATAAAGTGAACCATAAAGTGAACAATAGAGTGAACAATAAAGTGAACAATATATAATCTCATAGAAAATGGCGGTGCTAGGTTTCAGTCTATGTATAAGCATGTAGGTGAATTTAGATATGACTCAACTGTTCACTATATTGTTCTTTCTCTTTTTATAAACTCTGTAGCGGCCTTTTTTTAATATTTGATACAAACGGCATCAAACGAAAACAAATTCTGCGCCCTCATTAAAGTGCCTTTGGCGGGGAGAAACTGAGTAGTGTTAGGGTATACTTTCCTATTTTCTAAGACAACTTAAATCAAATACCTTCGATTTTCATTACCTAGTACTTCGTCTGCCTTTGCTAGTAGCGCGCAGAAGTACTAAACTTTAATTTAGTTTATATTTTTAAATCCCCCCCCCCCCCCAAATATCCTCAATTATGCGCCTCAAAATGTTGCGCCCTAGGCAGCCACCGAGTTTGCCTATATGGATGAGCCGGCCCTGCGTCTCTACGCTATAGAACCGTAACACCACTCTTCATCCCCCCTCACCCCCTACCCTCCCTATTCCCCGTCGTTTGGCTCATCTAATTCAGTAATGGTGATCAATCAAAAGTTCGAATTATAAAAAATACAAAACAAAACGAAAATAAAAAAATAGAACAACTTTTTATTTTAAAACAAAACAAAACTGCATACAACACAGACAACCATTATCTTCTTCTTCTTCTACTTTTTTGTTGTGGATTTTTTGCGACATCGAATTTATGATGATGAAGCCGGGCACAGTTTTGTTGTCGTGATAAAACGGTGTCCATGTTTGTCCTCCACGTGATCGTTGACGACTTCCTGGTGTGCCATCATCCAGCCTCGCTTTGGAGTGATTGCAAAACTTAAGAGAGCCCGTGGAGTTGTGGGGAGGGGGGTGGGTGGGGGTTCGTGTGGTGTTGGTGACGTCGGGTTGAAAAGGGTTGAATCTAGGTAGAGCGGTGCATCATAAAAAAACAAACAATCAAACATGTATTTTGTCGTTTATAACGTTGTATCTTTCTTGATGCTTTTTTTTTAACCTTCAATATAACAACAACAAAAATATCACTGGTTTGTTCTGCTTTGTTTTATTGTTTTTTTTTTTGTTGTTTTTTTTTGTCTTTTTTGTTTATTACTTTTTAAAATTAATAAAACAATTTTGAGTTACAAATGTAACTTTGTTACATGTCAAGTTGACAGAATTGATGTAACAATGATCTCAACTTAGCGTCTTGTTGGCTTAAAATTGTCTGCTTTGTCTCAGATATTTGTCAAATGTTCGAAAGATGGAATGATTGTAATTTTAACATATATTTTTTGGTTGTTAAAAAGAGTCTTTTTTTTAGCTTTGTTATATTCAGATGTAACCCAATAACAAAATATATTATTGTAAAAACTAATGTGTTTTTTTTCTGTTAAGAAGAAACAATTCATTTAACCTAATGAAATATATTATTTTTTTAATTATTAAAATAAAAATGCAATGTTCTTGATTCCGCTTGAAGAAGTTGTGTAGCTGTATAACACTGACTTCAAATATTTTTTTATAACTCTACCGGTTTGTTCTGACCAATGATGCTGTGGTTTATCTCCCCTAGCGGAAAATGAAATTTAATCTACGCAACTTTTGGGCATTGTGCGGACTGATCATTGGCTCCATAGTCTCGGAAGACGATTAGATTTGCGCTCTTGTGGTTTGGCCAGCTATGCAGAATTGGTTGTGTCTGTGACGACCTATCCTTGAGAGACTGGCTCTGTCGCATCTCTGTCACTTGAAAGCAGGACCGTTGGAGTTGGTCAGGGGCAGCCTATTTTCTTTTACTTTTCTTTGCTGCTCTTTAAGCCGCCGCGATAAAGGCGAAGTTTGCCCTCTGCAGCATTTGTAGTACTTTGTACTGGTACTTCTCCATTCCTCTGGTGCGGACTAGATCTACTTAAAACGGTCAAGAAGGTGTGCAGTTGTTTTTTGTTTTTTTTTTTGGGGGGGGGGCGGGGGGATTTTTGGCAACTTTTGGGCAATATGCAATATGTGACTGTTTCTAAGCTAATCTACGCAATATGCGAGTTCAAGATATTTTCAAAATATTATTTCAAAATATAAAGATCAGTGATCGTGCTTATTTTACCATTAAACAATACAAGAAGGATATGTAACGTATACATTAAAACAAAAGTGGAGTTCGTAAATTTCATCAATGACACATCATAGAGATCCGCAAAGAAATGTTTTTTATTTTTATTTTACAATAACTGTGACACATTAATGTCACAATCTGGAAAACATACCACGCTCCACTGCTCCGTGACAGGAAGGAGGCCCGTGGACATTGAAGAGAAAGGAGGGGAGGGGGCTGAGGGGGGGGGGGGGCGACGATAAGGATGATGGTTAATTTTCTTCAAAGAGTGACACATACCATTCTCCAGAGAATTTCCGGTGCGATTCTACCCACAATGCCACTCAGAAGTTCATCCACCTTGAGCCCCCACCCTTCCCATACACACACCAATTGTTGATTGATCCACCAATCTACCTTTAAGCCCATTGTATTCATTTTTAACAATTTGGAGGGGTTGAGTGGAGTGAGGTGGTTTTGACGGGGGGGGGGATATGAAATTTTCCACAATGAGATTTTATTTCTTTTCTTCTATCACCAGTGGTCATCACGTGGCCTTCCATAACTTCTTACACTGCCTCGCCGGTCCGAGGGAAATATTATCGATCCCCCCCTTGTCCCCCCCTAGCCTAGAAGTGCGTCAATCGCCTTTCATGCGCCTCCCTTTCCCCTCCACCCCCCACCCTTTCCGCCCCCAACAATCCCTAAGTGCCGTGCCAAGTAACACGTCTCTTCCAGTACTCCCCCCCCCCCGCCCCCCCCCCCCACTCGGTAGAACGCCACCATCGATTTTCAATTAGAGCGATCCCTGGCAAGACTCCTGAGTTGAGAATCAAATAGAATAGAAGGGAGAGAGAGAGAGAGAGAGAGAGAGAGAAAGAGAGAGAGAGAGAGAGAGAGAAAAAATATATAAAAAGATGTTTTAAAAAAATCATCCAGGCCTGAGGAAGGGGGGAGCAAGGGAGGGTGGTAGCAAGAAGGTAATGCAAAACAGGAAAGGGGGAGGGGAGGGGATGAACGATGAGAGAGAGAAGAGAGAGAGAGGCGGGGTAGTATTAAACAAAAAACCGACGTCATCTATGACAAGATTATCAACCAAGCGTTGCCTTGATTAAGGTAATCACGATAGAGCTGTGGGAACTCTTCAATAACTGCTCATATCGGTCTTCATTGTCCTACAGCCTTCCCCCCAGTAATGGCTTTTTCAGGTAGACGGCATCTTTGAAGTCTGCTGCCCTTTTTTTTTTTAACCTGGAACAGTGAGTGGTTGGGGGTAGAGGAGGGGGGGGGGATTTGGTGCCTAAAAGTTAAAAAAAAAAGTTCCAGACTTATTATTTCCATCTTCTGCTCCAAGGGAGGGGTGGCGGTGAGCGGTCGTCGGCAGTGTTGTAAAGTTACTTGTACTGTGCACAGTCTTAAAATATTCTTTAAGTCCTTATTAATGTGTTCAGTTTCAAGAAGACAGTGAAGATTTTTTTTTTCTATAACGGCATTAGGCAATAACTCGATGGATGAAAGATTGTCTATATTATTGACTTGAACGGTTGGTGATAAATTATAGAAAGAAAGGAAATTTTCAATAGAAATGGTATATTATAAGATGGTTGGACGGACGGATTGGAAGATGGATACATGGATGGATAGTGGCAATCCACTATAGAAAGATTGAAACTAATTTGATATTTCCTGAACCTAGATTGCTGTAACATAAGTCCCCTAAGATTTTATTATTTTTTTTAACAGGGGGTTCGCATCCATCGGCCACGTTTCAGCTCGATTGGATGACAGGAAGTGTGTGCAAATTCGCGTGAATGATTTCAGCGCTGTCATAAAAAAGACAGATATTATGTCTAACTAAAAAAAAATCGATTAATGAAATAATAATAATAATCTTAAGACCGAAAGGAAACTATGACCCGATAGATAGGATGACGTTGAAGGGGGTTACTTAGCGACGGCAGCCATGTTGGTAGACAACAAAAGACAGAGATGGATGTTTCCAAGCGACTATTGAAGAATCTAAATATACATTGTTATCAGTGTCTATAGTTCTGCTTTAAAGTTAAGTTTAATACTGTTTCGATCATCTTATCATCGTTTCAACTATAGCTATGGGATATTGTTCATTAAGGTTACTTGTTTATTCGTTGATTGAGAGAGAAAGATAGATAGAGAGAGAGAAAGAAGATTAACGGTTCATGATAAACGGAGAAACGGTCAAAGATAGATTGGTGATATAGTGTATATATACTAAGAGATAGAAGTAGAGACACATCGGTAGACAAGCAGACAGATAAAAAAATACGAATAGATAAATAGATACATAGATAGAGATAGGTTTATAATGGTATATAGATGCATAAATAAATGGATAAATATATAAAGATATAAAGTGAGATAGATAGACAGGTAAGAGAGGAGAAAAGATAGACAGATACATATATTTTGAAGAGATAGATAAATAGATAGATATATTGATAGACAGACAGATACATAGATGGATAGATAGATAGATAGATAGATAGATAGATAGATAGATAGATAGATAGATAGATAGATAGATAGATAGATAGATAGATAGATAGATAGATAGATAGATAGATAGATAGATAGATAGATAGATAGATAGATAGATAGATAGATAGATAGATAGATAGATAGATAGAAGATTTACGTTTGGTTTTAGAAAACCCTAGATCTATAACTGTTATCCTTCAAGCCATGCTGTGAGCATCTATCATACATCAATTGCCGCCCTGTGTTATAAACACTTGGTGCTTAGGGCGCCTTCCTAAAGCATAATCTACTATATGGAAATTGCACGATACAATGGATGCTTTGCGAGGCGGGAAGCGAGGGTGGGGGAGGCGGCGGGCACCCTAAAGGTGGGAGAAAAAGAGGCAGCGGCGGGCGGCTTATTCATCTTTATCCCCCCTCCCCCCCCCCGTCTGATACAACCAGCCAGCGGCGAGCCCCCCCCCCTATTGTTTCACCCAGAACTCATGATTCACCGGCGCTGGGGGTGAAGATAGCACCGGAAGCCGGCACCCACAGGAACCGGAACTGGCTGTGAGCCATTGCGAAGGGCTTGGCAGAACGCGCAGACAAAACCATAATACCGATCGCTATTAAATCAACGGAATACAAAAGGGAGCCATTTTTAGATATAGACGGATGGTGGAGGGGTGAATGGGACGGGGATGAATGCGGGGAGGGGGGGCATTATTGGAGCTGGAGCTAGATGTACAGCCAATCGAACTTGATGCGCAGCCTCCCCCCTCCCCTACCCCCACTCCTTCATCTACACCCACCTCCCATTCTTTTTGTTGTGTGCCAATTTTTATCCATGCATCATCCATCTCTTCTATTGAACGTTCAAAAGGACATCTTCGACGTAGATTGCGCTTGTGCCAATCTAAGGTAATGACAATTTTTGTTTTTTATTCGTCGGGGGCTTTTTTTTTTTCGTCTTCTTTCATTCAGGTGGACGGAGTTGGCAATGGTGTGGGGAGGGGGAGGGGCGGGGAGGGAGAAAGGGGAGTGAGAAAGAACCTGAACTTTTTTTTTTTTTGGGTTCTACCTTTTCTGGGAATTTTTTTTCTTTTGTTTTTTGTTTTTGTCTTTCCTCCTGCGAAAATTGGGGTGGCCCACTTAAGAGGGCGTGTGAACGTGGGGGCCGCCACTCTCCAGGGTTAGATACGACAAGCGGCATAGACGGAGTCAACGAGCGTGTGCTTGCGCAAAATGGCCGAAGATGGGATTGTGTGTGGGGGGGGGGGGCGTACAGGTAACCAGAGCATGAAGTTGAGAGAAGAAATTTCTTTCAATAGGAATAGCTCCAAGAATCATTTCCATGTCATAATGACATTATTTTCAGACTTTTTTTTTTATATTTTTCTTTCTCTCTTTTCTAGAAAAGTAATTCCCCACAAATGTCCGTTGTCTCGCTCAAGGTTTTTAATATGCCAGCGCGTGCCAAGAACACCGAGCGTCACGTGGCTATTGACAATGGCCTATTTATAGATCTGTCTCTGTCACGTGATTGTAAAGTATGGAATGGAACTATCAAACAAAAAACAATGGCGGGGGAAGGGAGTGGAGTGGGCGAGGTGGGGGTGAAAGTTTAAAAAAAAAAAAAGTAGATTTCTGTTATCCTCCTCGGTTGTTGTTTTTTTAAAACTTTTCCTGATTTATATAGCCTAGCTTGTGTTTATATAGCCTAGCTTGTGTTTATATAGCCTAGCTTGTGTTTATATAGCCTAGCTTGTGTTTATATAGCCTAGCTTGTGTTTATATAGCCTAGCTTGTGTTTATATAGCCTAGCTTGTGTTTATATAGCCTAGCTTGTGTTTATATAGCCTAGCTTGTGTCTTATTTCAGAAGAAGAAAAAAATGTATATATAGAATAAATAATTTTTTTTTAAAGAAAAGGAATGCCTGACTAGGCTGGTGGCAGCGTGCGTTACACCTGGATGCAGACGGGCTCAAAAAATCACAATGTCTGGAACACTTAACATTTTAATAGCACATCACTGAGCAACACACACAAAAATGTTGTTATTATTTTTTTACCATTATTATTTAAATCTGATCCCTTTAAAAAAAAATGGGAAGGGGCGGGGAGGAAGGGAGATTGCTTTTATCTTTCTAATTATTCTTTTTTACTTTTGTGTTTTTTTCTTTCTTTCCAGGAATGGCTTAGTTCTTTATACGGTTGCACCGTAGATTTTTGGTTAATGCTAGAGGTGGATGACGCCTTGTGTCAACCGATCGCTTGTTTGGGTGCAACCGTTTACAGGAAACGTGCGTAGCAAAAGGACATTTTTTTTTTATTTCTTTAAATGTCGATTTTGTTGTTGTTGAGTTGCTGTTTGTTTGTTATTTTTTTTTTTTTTTTTTTTTTTTTTTTTATGTAGGTATTAGCAGGGCCGGTCCTAGCAATTGCGGGGCCCTATGCGAAACGGATTGCCAAGTCTGGGTAGGGATAAGTAAAAATTAAGATTTTTTAATAGAAAATAAATTCGTCTTTGCATTTCATTAATTATTTACTAAGTACAAAATCACGATTAAATTAACTTTACTTTACGAGCTTTGCGTGATTAGGTTGATTAATAGCTCCTTTCCTTTGCTGATAATCATGGATTAATGGGAATGAAAGAGAGATCTCTATAGATGGAGGGGAAAGGGAGACACAGCGCGTACACCACGTCGTATCGACGGGGGGGAAAAAGACGTGGAAACCACACAAACACGTTGAAGCCACGTTTTTTTTTTCTGCGTCGCTACGGGGGGGGGGGGGGGGGGAAGGGGGGGTGCGAGAGAAGATGATATTTGCGTGAGAAAACCCTCTCAGCGTCATGCATTCAACCCCCAAAAATGGCGTACACTATTCCTTTTTGTGGGTAGCTTTTTTGTACTCTTTCTTTTTTTTTATTTCTTCATTAAAATAAAATATTTTTAAAAAATCACTTTATTTCAGGTGAATGATTGATATGCAAAACAGGCCCATTTTCAACGTACGCTATAACTCGTGTTGTCGGTATTCCGGAAGTCTACCAATGCTCATTTTCTTTTCGGTTTGTTCTTTGTTTGTTTTGCACACGGCACGCATGTGATCAACAAGAGCCACATTCCTTATTTTTATTTACTTTTTTTTTTTAAAGATCTACACTCTACACTAGGGGTCGGCAACCTAAGCCACGCGTGCCAGACTTGGCACGCAGAACGATTTTCAGTGGCACGCGAGAGACCTCCAGGAAATAGATATTTTTATGCTCGTACGTCAGCATAATTAAAGGGGCTGCGTGGTAAACTACATGGGAATCACATTGGATGTCGACTGTCTAAGTTCAGCAATGTTTGTATGCAAAGCTCTCATCGTTGGGATCTGTGATTGAATCTATTGTTTAATTTTATAGTTTCTCAAGTTTCTTCTAGAAGAAAGTGATACGGAGTAGGCCTATAGGTAAAGTCTTGGATAGTCTTGGATTTCTTGACTGGAAGCAAAAATAAGGTGTATTTTGATGAAAACAAAAACATTTCCGGTATTGAATGCGGAGAACTGACTGTTGAAGCCGATGTTTCCGAACGCGTTTTAGTGAGTTGAACTTGGATTTACAAGGACGGGGTCGAAAAGCACTTGAAGTGTTGGATCACTGGAATATATTTGCATTGAAACTGGATATATCTTGCCGTGAAATCAATTTCAAAACATTTAACTATTTCCCAAATTTAAGGCGAATTAAGAGAATAATAATAATAATGGTGCATGTATAGCGCTTATCCCGCTGATGACAGTTCTATGCGCTGACGACAGTTACAGAATACAGACAACGAACAACAGACGAAAATGTGAATATGTATACGCAAATACTGCTAACAAAATAGGTGAGTCTTCGGGCGGCTCCTGAAGGTGTCGAAGCTAGGGCTCTGGTGAAGCTGTAGAGGGAGGTGATTCCAAGCGGAATTTGAGTTGAATTTACATTTACAAGGACCACTGGAATGAATTTGCATTGAAACTGAATATATCTTGCCATGGAATCAATTCAAAACATTTAACTACATGTACATCCCTGTATAACTCCTTAAATTGACAAACAACGGACGGTCCCGCGTAGGAGAATGAACGTAGCCCAGCGGACACTTGCCTCACACGATGGATCCACAGAGTAAGCGCGTCAGAATCCGAACGAAGTGGGCGGGATTGGGTGTAGAGCTCAAGACAGGAGCGAAGGTAATCCGGGGCACAGTTATTCAGGCACCTATAACAGAGAGAAGCCAGCTTTTGTGAGATCCGGTTGTTGATGAATAGCCAGTGCAGAGATCGAAGCAGAAGAGTGATATTATTTGACTTCTTCTTCTTGAGGACTAGTCGGGTTGCGCAGTTTTGGATACGTTGGAGTCCTTGAAGAGAGGACGCCGAGAGATCAGCCAAGAGCGAATTACAATAGTCCAAGCGGGAAAAGAGGAGAGAGATGATGAGCTTTACAAAAGCTTCCTTGGTGAGATAACGACGGATGGCGGCAATACAACACAGATGAAAGAAGCAAATTTTGGCGAGGAAGGAGATGTGGGGCTGCATGGACAGCGTGGAGTCCAGATAGACGCCAGGGCTCTTGACAGTCGGCCAGAAAGGCACACTTGCGTCAGCCAGCTGAGCTTTTTCAAAAGTACATTGAAGCACTCAATGTGAAGTTTTCTGAACAAAGGCAAGACTTTCAAATTCATGAACTCCATACCATCAAGCCTTACTGGCACCATCTTACTACAAACTAATTAGATCTAGATATTTTTATAGTGGAGGGATATTGGCATTTTTTCTTTTTAAACATCCGAAAAATGGGCATCGAAATGTGACGATTTTCGGGAAAATATGAAAATTGCTTAGGTAAGTCATCTGCTATTGTAAACTGCAAGGCATTCGCTATACTTTCAGCTTTTAGTTCAATTTACACTAGAGAACATATTTTATCGCACATGAAAGCTGTTTTAAGAATACAAAGAGGTTACTTACACTTGACCACACAGAAGTAACTAAATATATACCTGACATTGAACAATAAGCGATGAGCATTCATGGAAAAGGCGCTCATTAATTGATACATGCTAATTACATTCAAAAGCGTGTTTATGCTCATCTCTATTAATTAAGCATACATATAATTAATTTTAAAACAAATTTGTTTGTTCTATTATTGTAATAAATATAACAGGCTTATATACTGTCACGTAATTGTTGTAATTATTAATGTTTAAAAAAAACAACAAAAAAAAAAAAAAAAACTCCTTCAAATGAAGAAAATATTTATTTACGACGTAAATTAATTTTATACATATAATTAGACAATGAATAAAGAGCAGAATGCTGAATTTGTATAAAGAGTAATAATTTATAAGTAACACTAGTTATATTTTAAAGAAACTCGAATGGAAGCATTAGCATCAAATATGGAGAATTTAATTAAAGGGAGATAATTAACCCGTTTTCTTGGCGTGAACATTTCTAATTTCTAATTATGTTTTTTATTTATTTTTTTTTTAAAAAAAAAGCTTTTTATTTTGATTTATAACTGTAAAATGATCAAACTATATAAGATGTTTGAAATTTATATAAACATATGAGTAAAGAATTTATATGTACATTTTAAACATTACATTAACTACCTAGTATGTATGATTACCACGTATCAATTACATTAACTATTTACATATGGTCCAAAATCTCACATAATATAATAAATAATAGTGGAACCGATGATGGGTGGAGGGCACAGGTAACCCCGTAGGCCTGCTAATGCCATAAGGTATTCTTCCAAAAAAAAAAAAAAAAAAAAAAAAAAAAAAAAAAAAAAAAAAAAAAAAAACAATAGTTGAAATCACAGTTAGGTTGAGATCAAATTGATAAAATTATAATGAATGTTATAGCTATAGTTTTATAATATTACTACAACTATAATGTGAACATAAATTGTTGATACATTAACCACTCATATGTAAGTTTAATAATGAGATTGTGTATTAGCTATGAATGGATTAAAAACGATAATAACTAACAGGTAGATTTGTCATTCAATATAAAACATTAATGGTTTTCTCTATAACGCCCCTTTTCTTTTCGTCTTTGTCTTGCTACGGCACTAAATAAATTGTCTTATAAAAATAATAGGTATAGTAGAGAAGTTTGACTTTCACTTTCAGGCTGTTGGCATGCTGTATGATTTAGAAATCCTAGTTTGGCAAGCTATAAGCAAAAAGTTTGCCGATCCCTTCTCTACACCACAAAATTATTATTTTTTAAGTCACAAGTCTATGTAAATTACGCACACAAAATTATTAAAAGAAAAGAAATTACAAAAAAAAAAGAAATAAATAATTAAATGTTAATATTAAAATTGTTAAGATATTAGAATTTTATTTTTTCAATATAACGTTTCACAAAGACTTAAAGTCTTTTTTTTTTTTACATTTGGCATAACATTTGTTAAAGTCTTCATCAGCAAATGCTGAGTGATAACCATTTGGGCAACTGTGGATGATATTGCAACTTCGCAAACCTCTATATATTCTATATAAAGGTGAGGCCGATAAATAATCAATATCATATTATGTTATGACAAACGATCCTAAATCAGACAACTTCTCGTGCCATTTTGCATGCTATCTCACATTCGTTAGGCCTAGACTAGAATATGCTGCATCTGTAAGAGACCCATCAACTAAAGAAAACATTTAAAAATTTGGAACAAATTAAACAAAATAGCTGCAAGGTTCATAATTAGTGAATATTCATAATTAATAAGAGTAACACCATTAGTCAAATCACTAAACCTAGAAACACTAGAGGACAGAAGGGCAAAGAGTAAAGTAGTAATAATACATAAGGCATTAAAGTCTAATTTAGAAATACAACCCAATAACAACCTGTTGCAAAGCTCAGATAAACATAACGACAAAAAAACTTTCCTTATCCCTTAAGCGAAAACAAATGCATATAAGTACTATTTCTTCCCGAGTGGCAGTCGGGCATGAAATGGGTTGCCTGAACAAACCAGGAAAACCAGTAACTTAACATCATTTAAAACCTTTATAAAAATACTAGACTAGGACCACGGATGATCGTAGGACGCAATAACCTTGTTTATAGAAGGAGCGTCTGTAATGTATAAGATAAGATAAGATAACATGAGTTACCATTAAAAGAAATTATTTTATTTTAATCTATTATAGAAATCTACATGCTTAGCCTAAGTCTAGATTATTTTTTTTTATTACAAAGTTGATTTACAAAAATGAGATTTTTTTTTTTTCAATTACGATAAAGTCAATATATTTTATTTTGTTTCGGAATTTGTATTTTTGCCATACATAAATGTTAGATTTAATATTAATTAAATAAAATAGTAATATATACTCAGAACCCCAGAGAAAAACGACCTAAAGGCAGACACAGACTGAGATGGTTGGACGATGTTGAGATGCTTCTGCGACAAATCGGGGTCCAGGCCTGGAAAAAGAAGACAATGGATATGTCCGAGTGGAAGGAGGTGATGAGGCTGGCCAGAGCCCTCCATGGGCAGTAGCACCAAAGATGATGATGATTAGATCTATCTTATCTTATACATTACAGACGCCTCTTCTATAAAGAAGATTATGGCGTCCTACAAACATCTACCTAACGTAAGTTTAAGCATAGACTATAATATACATGGACCGCTTGCTTTAGTATTTCTGCTATATGATGACTTAAAACATTGATTTTCGGAATTCCCGATTCTAAATAAAGTAATTGCTATACAGGAAATAAAGTTATTGATATACTAGTTCCGTTTTATTTAATCGCTATGATTTTCTCAATGAAAAATTAAAATCGAAAGAAGTACAGAGCGGAAACATTTGTAGATAAGTGTTGTGTGCGCACGGAAAAAGAACATAAGCTCTAAAAAAAAAAGAGCAGGCGGTCCATCTTATTGTAGTCAATGATAATAGGATTAATAAGCCTACAAGTATTCATTTAAAGTCGAAAAAAAATGCGATTTAATAAAACGGAACTTGTATGACAATTACTTTATTTAGAATCGAAAAATACAAAAAAAAATTTAAAAAAAAAAAAATAGCATAAAAAACTAAAGCAAGCGGTCCATGTATACTATAGTCTAGATCTATGGTTTAAGCAAATACTTTAATAAGATGGACCACTTGTTCTATTTTTAGAGCTTATAGGTTCTTTTTTTTCGTGCGCAACCAATAAATCTGTCTTGAATGACTTCTACGCTACTACGATTGCATTAAATGTTTCCGCTGAAAACAACTTTCGATTTAAATCTTAATTATTCCATTGAGAAAGTCATAGCGAATTACTAAACCGGAAGTCCAGAAGACTTAGTGCGATCGGAAATTCCGAAATTAAGTGTTTCAAGTTATCAAATAGCAGAAATATCAAAGCAAGCGGTCCATCTTATTAAAAGTCTTTGGTTCAAGGGAATTATTTTCCAAATGTGATTCTAGTTAAGGGGAACACGAGTAGAGTAGGATTATGATTTTGAAAATGTCTGCCTTTATTTTCTTAATAGCGGTTTGAATCTTGTTAACCATATTCTCAATATGCGGCACTCAGTAAAAGATTGACGAGTGGTGCTTTATAATATTACAATTGCAGTTTTTTAACGTTAAAACTTAACGGCATTCTTCAACGCCTTTCTGGTTAAAGCAATCAAAGCGAAGTAACTCTCTATATATTTTTAGCGAAACATTATTCATGATTTATTTCCCTTATCTTTTCTTTCCTTTTTTTTTAATCAAAGATTTTTTAATTATGCCCAATGACTTAGTTCAGTCTTCATTTTGATATGTGTTTTAAATGAAGTAAATAATTATTCCTACTCAACTAGTTCAGGCAATTATTCCATACCCGAAGGCCACTCGAGAAGAAGCGAATGACTTTATATGATCTGCATATAAGTAATCAATTAGTATTTGAACTATTTGTAGCCTTTTTTCCTAAAAAGTTTCTAAATTTAGATCAAACAGTACTTGATATACTTGTTAATATATGTTAAAAACGAACCTTTATTTACCTCTTTTAAAAAAAGGCTTCCGGAAATACAAGGTGTTGTTTTGTTTTCCCCTTGAGCTCTTTGTCGATGGACACAGAAAAAAAAAACTTAATTTGGATTGCACTCCTTGGAATCTAGTCTATGGTGCATATACCATAGAACGCTTTCAATCAGTTTGACACTGAGAGAATTCTAAACAAAAGCAGAGTCCTTTTTATGAGTAGTAGATCTGACCTCTCTTTAACTTGTGATGTTGTGCCTTCTCCACCATTCCACCATTATAGCATCTAAAACCGAATTGTGGAAACAGATCGCACTGCGCATGCTAAATTTTATAGATTGTATACATTATATGCGCTATATATAAAAGACCATCATCATCTGCCCGAAGCTACTGGTATTTCAAGGGGCAGATAGCAGCCTTATACTTCTGTTAGTGGATTATGCATTGTAAGGCTTAGTGGCTTGGTTGCAAGACAGCTCGAGAAGTCCAGCAGCTGAGATTGGATTACCATTGTCATTGACCAAGACGCAAGCCTATGAATATGTCTAGATGGATGGTAGTTTCTTTTCCACCTCGTTCCCAGCTAAACCAATATATAGACTGCGTTTACATAATAGTAGGCTTATATTAATATGGAAACTAAACTGAATTATATTATGGTGAATCGTGAGTCATTCTGTGTACCGATCTAAAAATAGACTATACACACTATACAGTGTCAGCTTTGGCAATGAATGTCATCAAAAGTCTTAAAACTGGCAAGCTCCTACTACATTGACTCTGCTATCAAAAAAAAAAATTAAAAAAAAATGATAATTATAGTTGTAGAATTCTGAACACAATAAAGTTTTTTTTATTGACAATTAATGAATCGTTAAATCAATATTTTATCCTTCGGTTTTGAAACCCGAAGCGTAAAAATCTGGCAATACCAAATAATAGGAAATGAGAACAAATATGGCTACCGTCAATAAATGAATAATGAATTGTGTTATTATTAGACGTCATACTTTTTCCTCAATGAGGATATAAATGACTGGTACATAATAATATTATATTTAATTCAAACTTATTTATTACGGTCACTAGTTATTTGTTTATTAACGTTTAACATTTCATTATTGAGACTTATAAAAAGGCATTGAGATTCAGATTTGATTTGATTAGTAGTGATTATGATTATAGTTATTTAATATTTATAGTAAGTCATAGTCATAGTCTAGTCTAGTAGAGTAGTACTAGACTAATACAGACTGAGACTAGATCTAGATTAGATCTAGTGACTAGCTAGTAGTAGTAGTCTAGTGGTCTAGATCTAGTGTCTAGTCTAGTCTTGATGAGACAGATAATTCGAATAGCCTGCTGCTTAGACATGCAGGTCTATTAGTATTAGTTCATGAATCATATTCATAGTTCAGATTATATAATATATTTAATTGATAACTTTTATTTAATAAAAGTAAAGAAGGCAAAGGAGTAAATTCAGTAAAGTACAATTAAAAAAAAATACAGCCAAGGCATCTAATAGGTTAATACTGTTAATAGATATAGTTAATAATACTAAATAGGTAGGGCAAAGACCTACTTGACTTATACTTGACAAAGTTATAGTTATAGACTTATAGTTATAGTTATAGGCCTATTACTTATATTTATATAGTATATAATATAGTCTAAGTCTAATACATACTTATTTCTAAAATAATACTTCTAGTCTAGCCTAGTCCTAGGTACTACTACAGGTATATGACATGAACTTTTCAGAATAAATGTTTTTTGCTATATAGCCTACTACCAATTACTCCTTTGCAAGACTAGACTCGGACCACGGATGAGCATAGGACGCAATAATTTTTTATAGAAGGAGCGTCTGTAAGATAAGATTAAGATTAGCACCAATAGAAAAGTATTGAAAAAAGGATATCATTTATTGAAATTGAAAAAAAAAATATGAATTTTTAAGTGCTGATTTTGAATCTGAGTAACAAAGACAAAGCTCAATGGAAAACTGAAGCTGACTTATATTATTAGGGTTAAAATTATTTGAGTTACCTCCCTTGCCTTGTTATTTCTGGCCAACTTAATTTTATGCACTATACAGCTTGTTTTAAAATTGTATGCATCCATATTTAAAATATTTTATTTAAAATGTAAAATATAAGTTAGTTAAAATGTTTATCTACAAAACAGAATCTTTTTTAGCGCTACTAGTAATATCTGTCATTTATTTATCCACTGCTAAGCAGAATGTGTAACTTCAATGGCGTAAAATCCTAAGAAAACGTAAGCAATGATAGGGCCTACATAACAAAAAATTTACACAAAGTAGGGAAAAAGGTGTATTTTTTGTCAAAACTCGATATAGTGCAAATTTATCCAATTATTAGGCTGAAATACATTTTTAAATACACCACAATCAAACAACTGTGCATATAATAAACTGATATATATTACAAATAAGGTTTAAGCTCTGAATTTATAGAGATATAGGCCTAGTTTTGAAATGATATACATTAAGGGTATCCTGAACAAACCAGGAAAACGAGTAGCTTAACATCATTTAAAGCACTACAAAAAAAAGGACTTGACTCAAAACAAGGCTGAGCGTAGGTCGCACTAATCTTAATTATAGTAGGAGCGTCTGTAATGTATAAGATAAGTTAGTGTTATATAACAATACTGTTAAAAAAAAACGCTTACTGACTGTCAATACTGCTTTTTTTATCAGCTATGGCTGTGGAACTTGGAATGCGTGTGGTCCGTGGACCTGATTGGAAGTGGGGAAACCAAGACAACGGTGAAGGCCATGTTGGCACAGTGGTTGAAATTGGCAGGCCCGGCAGCCAGACATCCCCAGACAAGACTGTAGTTGTTCAGTGGGACTCTGGTGCCAGGACCAACTACAGAATTGGCTATCAGGGAGCCTATGACCTTCGGATATATGATAATGCACCTTGTGGTAGGTAGACCTTTCCCATTGAAATACTATGAGAAGAAAAATACTCATTCATACTGATGCATAGTTTTCTTGTTTAACCATTGCTCTTATTATTTACTATGATTTATTTTATTTGTTTGTTTTTTAAAAACATATTTGACTTTTGTCCTTTTACACTAAAAGTCCTATACAGTTTATTTCACTAGTTTTGATTATTAGTATTTTATCTTCTAACAGGTGTGAAACATCAAAACATTATCTGTGATAACTGCCGTGTTCAAGGCATCTCGGGAATGCGGTGGAAATGCTCAAAGTGTCGTGATTTTGATCTATGCATGATGTGCTACATGTGTGACAAACATGACTTGATGCACACTTTCTTGAGAATCGACAATGCCAACTCTAAAGGGTACATGCTTTTTTTGCCGCACACAAAAAACAGTGGTAGGGGCTCTAAAGTTTGTGGGATGGCTGTCCAAAGGCTGTGGTTTTAAAAATCCTGGTCAGGGCTTTACACTGTACTCAGAGTTCATATGCCTCGATCCAATGAGCAGTGAATGATTAGCTAAGCTTGGCAACACAGTTTCCTTAGAAATAATTTTACATTATTATACCCTTTTCTATTATACATTTGAAGGCTCAGTGTCTTGTATAAGACTAAAATCATAATGCTGTCCACGACTAAATCTATGAAATAAAATAGATCTAATAAAATACAGTGCAGCTTTAGCTTTACCACCAGTTTTAAAACTATCACCATCTCACCTTGCCCAATATACTATATACTATGCACAGGAATATGTCTGAAAAAGCAATCAATATTACTACAACGACAATATTTGCTTTTAACTATAACTGATAACGTTCGAAACCTAATCAAGAACTTTGAGAATCACAACAAACAAAAGAAAATGTTAAGTATTAATTGCTTTGGGTCAAGTCCTGGTGAAGGCTAGGATTTGTTGCAGGGGTCTGGAGAGGTACTTGGCATTAGTTGGGGCAACAAAAAAGCAACTGGGTATTGTACTGGCCACACAATCCCCTAATATGCCCTTGTGTACACAGCTTCACCATCCCTAGGGATCAATGTGGTCAGACAGGATTACTTAATTATAAATAACAAGCCAACTATACATAATTTTCTCTGTGTCTACACTGTTAGATTATGTTTTAAAAGAACTGTTTATGTTTCACTTCCCCCCAGTGTAAAAGTACCGAAGCGCGGTGTCAGTCAGAACCAGAAGGTTACAGCACAAGGCATTTATCTTGGTGCCAAAGTATGCAGAGGCCCTGACTGGGATTGGGCTAACCAGGATGGTTAGTATTTGTACACACACACACTATTACAACCCCCCAATAGCAAAGTGTCAGTAACAGCTTTACACATACACACACATTTTACAGTACATATAATATTGAAAAGTTGAAAAGTATGGTCTGTTACCAAACATAAAAACAACAACCTTGGACAGGAGGAAATGGAGGTGGGGTTACTCTGTCTAGTTCTAACTCAACTGAATATCTTTATCTTTGTTAAATAGTTCTGTCTTTATTTTATACCTGTATGTTAATTATAAACAATTCTCCAAATACTCAATTATTTTGTTTAAAATTACGTGTAATGAGTATAAAATTACGTGTAATGAGTATAAAATTACGTGTAATGAGTATATAGCCTGTGATGTAAGGGTCTGCATTCTGATGTCTGATGTAAAGTTTCTTGAAGTAAGGCTATATGTATTTGTTTCATGTGCATGAGGTGGGAGATTTCTACTTTTTTGTTGGATATTCCACATATGTTTATTTGTAAAATGTTTATACTTGTCTTGTTTTTAAGTCTGTCTGCATGTGATAGCACATTAGATTGTTCCGTTTCCTCGTAGCTTTATTTTGCCACCATACTTTTGTGACATACCTTGACGTTGAACAAATCTTTTTTTTTTTTTTTACAATATTAGGCGGAGAAGGTAAAGTTGGCAAGGTCACGGACATACGTGGTTGGGACAATGAATCTGGCCGCAGCGTGGCTCACGTGGTCTGGTCTTCTGGCTCCACAAATGTTTACCGCATGGGCCACAAAGGGAAAGTTGATCTGAAGTACATCCACGCTACTCCAGGCGGTCATTATTACAAAGAACATTTACCTGTGCTAGGTAAACATGACATCTTTCTTGTTTCTTTAAAGTAACTAGGCTTTTATTTAGCCGGTACTTTTTTAAAAAATATGCATAGTGTTGGCTATTGGCAATAAGGAATCTCTTCTTTTCATATTCTGCTGCAACATTACTTGTTTTATTCCCAACATACAAGCTTATGTGGCACCCCAGGGCAAAAGTTTCAGCGCCGCCCCCTTGCATACTGTAACTGCTTATTTAGTGCTATATTTGCTATATTTAGACTACATTTGCCACCCCCGGGCATATGCCCGCCTCTGCCCCCCCCCCCTCCCATGTGAGGGCACTGCATACATGGCTCTGTTAGTGTGAAAATCTGTTTAGCTTGAAATGAAATGTTTCAATTTTTTTAGAATTCACAATTATTGTTATGAATATAGAGTATACATTAACAAATGGCCATGGTTGGGTACATGAAATTATATTTATGATTGTCTCCTGCCAAATTTACTTCTTTAATGCCCCAAGCTAACCAGCCTCAGACTTACATTACTCCCCCCCCCCCTCCCCCTCAGCCTTACCATTACCAACACACTATACAGCAATACAGAACAACTATAAAAAAAACATTTGTATTTTCTTTCGGCATTGACTGCAAACAGCTCTACTGACTGGTTAGTAGAAGAAGAAATAATTACCTCCGACTTTCAGATTTAGGCAACCTTCCGAAATGAGAGATGATTGCACTTGGGGACAGTAGCTTATAGGGGTTCAAATATTACACAATGCCCATGTAGAACAAAATATACTGTGATAGGTCTTTTGCTGGCACTTGACAATAATCTGTAGTAGCTTCTATGTCATTTTACAACCCAGTAATTTTACTTTTGTAGACCTAGACTGGGTCGCCACCCAGCAGTTGTAAAACTCTGATCTAAATAATAGCTTAAAAATAGCACACAAAAAAAGCTAAAATAAACGCAGCCAAATTGTAGATTGCTTTGAAGTATTGTGTGACAGGACAGATATTTAATGAAGAAACATTTATTTGCTAGCTCTTTGAGTAAAGGTATTTTTGGTAAAGCTATTCAAAATTAGAGCTTTAGTAGTTTGCTTAGTTGTTGTTTTTTTTTAACTTTTAATTTTGAAATAGCATTTTAAAACAGAAATTTTGGTCAAACATGCTAACTTTATATTTAGTATTAGAATGCTAATAAAGTTGTTTATACAAAATATTAATCATACCTTATACATAAGTAATTAGTTCAATATTAACAATTTACTGTGTATGTATTTGGGGGGGGGGGGGGGGTCAAAATCTCTAGCCATTCGAGGTGTTTAATTACTCAGCAACAAAGGGGCTGGCCATCATTAATTGGAAACTCGTGTAGGAAAATTTCATGTTGCAGGGTGTTCTGAATCCTAACCCAGCTCTTATTTTTAACAAAATGGTAGTAAACTATAAGGTTTAGTGGGTCATGCTTTGTTCCTCTGTAAAACATCACTTAATTTTTTAATTAAAATAATTTTTTTGCAATCTCAAAATTTGAACAATTGATTTTAATACTATTTGATTTTAATACTATTTGATTTTAATACTATTTACCACTAATATCAAAAGTATTATTTTTTCTATAAATATTTGTTGATTATTACATTGATTAGAGCAGTAAGAGTGAATGGGTATAATTTGTTCTAGCTTTTGTGAAGATTCTTTTCTGTGTCTCTTTTAGGAGAACTAGTGGAATCCGAGGGGCCTAGTGTACATAGCCACTTTAAAGTTGGGGATAAAGTCAGGTGTGACCTGGATGTGGAGATACTGAAGCAGATGCAGGATGGACACGGAGGCTGGAATCCACGCATGGCAGATGTATGTACTCACCCACCCACCCCCGTTATGACTGTGACACACTGAATGCCAATGGATTGTCTTGGTCATAGAATCAAAATCACATGATAGAAAATGTTTTAATTTATTCATAGCCAAAGGTGAAAGTTTAAACCCATGGCTGTATTTTGTATTGCAAAATATTTTGTTTTCATATTGTCGCTTTTTCCAGTATATAAACAGAGTTGGGACGGTGCACCGCATCACTGACCGAGGCGATGTCCGAGTGCAGTATGAAGGTTGTTCTAACAGGTGGACATTCCACACAGAGGCCCTCACTAAAGTAGGTAGTCTCTGACAGCAATGTCTTGGGACAGCAGTGTCATTTATTGGGACTTAATTTTTTTATCTTGTATGTTAAGTTTGCAAAACTTTGTTACTGGCTGGCTGGCAATTCTTAGGAAGGCTTATTGACCCACCTTTTGTCATCATATCGAGCTGAAACTTGGCACATGGATGTCAAGCCAATGACAAAACATTCCTTTAAATTTTCATTAAAACACCTTTTACTGTGCTTTTTATTACAGTTTTTGGTGCGCTTTGATAAATCCTTTTTGAAAGCACCTGACGGACATATTTTACATTTTTTTAAAAATCATTACTGAATATATTAACTTAGCTTTTCTTTTTCTAAATGCAAAATCTTTGGAAGGCTAATGCGTAAAAAAAAAAATCCTTATAAAGGATTTATATGGCAAAGTTTTGTTTTTAGAGGCTGTTTATTTTATGAGAAAAATAATTCGGTTCAGCCATTAGTAGAAAATGTGAATTGAAAATATTGTGAGGTCGGCTAGTCCTGCAGTTAGTACAATGGACTGTTAACAAAACAGCCATGCTGCCCACCAATCCCTGCCACCCTGCAGGAGGTTTGGGCCTAGGATGCAATAATCTTCATTCTCTAAGAAACATCTGTAAACTTATAGTCTTCTCTGTACCTTGATAATTGGGCCATGTGTCTACTTAGCCCAAAGTTTATCTCAAATCTATTCACGAAAGTTAAGCTGGCCATGGGCCACATCATGCCTGAGTTATCAGTTGTCACATGAACCTGGTAGGCTCTGATTCATTCATGAAAAGTAAAAAGATTTTAAAGTGTCTTAATAAAAATCATATATATGTATGCCGTTATATCTGTGGATCAGCATTAGCTCTGGGTTCAGACCGAAATTTGAGAATTTTAAAGTAGTTTCAGTGCAAGAGCCCTGTAGCTGGAATACTGGGAACTAAAACTCTTTAGTTATCAACTAATCTTGAAGAGTGCATGCTTTTACATTTAGTTGTATGAAGGAAAAATGTTGTTGAAGTTTTTATAGTTATTATTAAATCCTCCTACTTTTGAAATCTAGATTACCCTGTTCAGTGAAGAAGATTTTGTGAAAATCTCAGACAATCTCCAGTTGGTGAAAGCATTACAAACGGGCCATGGAGAATGGACGGATGTGATGAAGAATGTAAGTTAACCCACAATTTGGATACTTATGTTATTCTCTTTTATTTTTTATCTTTTTTTGGTAAACAAGATATACAATTATGTACTTGTACATAGGTCCTGCAATTTTAGTTGAAAGCTTTATTTTAAAATACATGGTTAACTTATCAATGGGTCAGGGCTAACTGCAGTAAATATTGACTCCATGGTAAAGTGTGGTTTAACCGTAGTGCAACAGCACTTGCCAGCACCTGTACACTGACCCAGATACCTGATACACAGTGTTAGATGGTGGTGACACCTCCAGGGCTGTGGAGTTGGTAGATAAATGTTCAGACTCCTCAGTTTTTTGTACTTCCGACTCCTCTGTACAACACTAGGAAAAGTATAAGTATTGCCGGTCCATGCGTTGCGTTCGATATAGTGAAGCACATGAAAAGCATGCTTCATCACTGTCATTTAACATGTTCGTATTGCGGTTACGTGAGACGCTGCATGCATTGGTCTTTATTCTTACAGTAGAGAAGTCATTAATTATAACTTTTGTCAATTGGGACATTTAAACTTGCTTTTCTACGTGAGGCACTTCATGCATTGGTCTTTATTCTTACAATAGAGAATTAATTAATTATAACTTTTTGTGAATTAGGACATTTAAACTTGCTTTTTAAAAAATTCCTATCTAAATTTAGTCAGAGTCGGTGCATTGTATGCCGACTCAGACTACAGGTACCCCAAATTTCCTCAGACTCCTCGACTCCAACACCGACTCCACAGCCCTGGACACCTCTGAAGTCAATCACACATGGTCCATAATTTAGTATACAGAACAGCAATTGCATCTTTGTTAAAATCTGATGAAGTCATGAAAATTATAGAATTTCATAGACTCTGTTATTAAACGTGACTCAACAAGTTAGAGCATATATATTGTAATTGTTGGTTAAAAAAAAGTCCTCAACTTATAGAACCAATATCTACTGTGAGTTACTATGGAAATGTATGTCTGTTTTCTTTCCCTTAATCTTATGTAATAGAGTTGGCAAAGATCACAATATATTACTTGAATGTATAATCTAGTCTAGAACTTTTGTGACCTATATCAGTTTGTCATTTTTAAAGTCTTAAAGATAAATCCCTTAGGTGAATTTAAAATGTTCATTGTTTTTGCCATTATTAAAACTATAGTCTCACTAATCGTGTGCTGTATTGTTTAGACCCTCGGGAAGATTGGAATAGTGAAAAAAGTCTATACTGACGGGGACCTGAGAATCGCTGTGGCCAATCAAGAGTGGACGTTTAATCCCTTGTGTTGTACCCTGGTGCCTCATGGGGCAGAGGAACTGAACAACACCCTGGGGTCTGGCCATGATCAGAGAGCAGCCATGCGTAAGATTTGCTTTCTAGTTTTTTGTTTGTTTTTTTTTATATTATTTTTGGGAGTTTTTATTGGTATTAGTTTTGGTTTAAACTGTCACCGAGGGTCGTATGGTCAGCCACATGAAAAAGTTATGCACCCTTTTCTCTCAAAACGGAAGAGTGCTGATGAGTTACGGTTAAAATAATATGATGTTGGTATATGGTTTGATAAAGTTGATAAATATGACTGCCCTGTGAATCTAGAGGTTGTTATTTTAAATAAGTCTCAATATTTCCTGTCCTACCCATCAGTATATGGTTGATTATCATTCTAGAGTATAAAATCTTTTGTATTAATAGATCCCTGTTTGGTATCAGGAAATGGGCTCCTTACATCTTGTTGGGGAAATTAAAGGCAACTGTGCTGGTCACACAATGTTCTTGCATTTTCTGACCATAGAAACTGGTAAACTCTGCTGCTCATCCCCAAGGAAGGTCTTATAAGATTTTAAAACCTTAGTGAATGGCAGAAACCTTTCAAACTTTTTTTTGCTATGAGTTCTGCTTGGAATGGAAGATGAAAGGTTTTTATTTGCATATTTTTCTCTATTCTCTAGCTGCCTTCACATCAATTCTGGAACAGTTGGCTGAGCTGCGGTCATCACACGGCATGGAAACTGGACCAGATCGTCTAGTGCGAGAGGCTGCTCAGGGACACATGGAAGTTGTACGAGACATCCTCACCAAATATCCAGAAAAGGTAAAGCATGGTTTCCACCTAGCAAAAAAACAATGTCTTTCTTCCGAGTATCTAAACAGTTTTAAAGTCTTACAGTATGCACTATACTCTAGTTTTCTGTATTTTGTTGCACAATAATTTTGGCAGCATCAATAGCTTAAAAGTTGCTTATTTTTTTCTCTGTAAAAAACACAGATATTGTTTAAGTTACATTGAAAAACTTTGTGTCATTTGATATAATATATCATTTTCATTAACCAAAGCAATGAATTCTATGTTTATTGCTCCCTTGCTAACTATTGATGGCTAATTAATTATTATTTTTTATGCTGATAGAGAATTCAAACATTATTAGCTTAGCTGAGAGATAAACTCAGAACTAAAGATACCCCAAAGTGTAATAGCTCCAGTAAAAAATGGAAAATGAATTGATAAAATTAAGTTGCATCCTGTAACATAATTGAAGTTTGTCTTGCGTGCAGGTGGACCAACAGAGCTCAGGTAAAACTGCCCTTCAGGTGGCCAGTCATCAAGGCCATAGGGACATTGTCCAGTTGCTACTCAACGTCAAGGCCAAGATAGAGGCCAAGGATGAGGATGGAGACACGGCCTTGCATTATTCAGCATTCGGGTGAGCCAACAATTATACATAGGACTTGTATTGTTCATTGTACAGTTTGAATTACATGCTTGATGACATACTCATTAATTATAATGGATATGAAATGGGATCAACTGTTTTGCATATTTATTTTTCAATGGTTCACTATTCTGTGATAGGCCTACTTTATCAATAGATATACCTGAATCTTACTGGTGTGGTACATCTATCAAAATACTTCTGATAGACGCATCCAAATCTTATTAGTGGGATACTTGTAACAGTACATATATCAAATTCTTGCTAGTAGGATACAGCTTATAGATATACATATCCAAATCATACTAGTTAGATACTTGTACAAATAGAATGATAAGATAAGATTTCTTTATTGATCTAAACAAATGGAAATTTGTCTTGTTGTGTCTTTCAGCATATTTGAAACAATATATATAAAACAACTATTTGTACTCAAGCACAGAAATATACTTATCCAAATAGACATACACGCACACTATCACACAATTTATCATATAAGAAAAAGTTTATTAATAGTCAGCTATTGTATTCTGGCTGACTGAAGTCTTGACAGTATATTATATATATTCTAAGCTCACTAGACTGATATTTCTATCAATATATTCTGGGCTTACGGCACAACTTTGAATTGTTATAATGTCTAGGTGAACTTTGTGTGTGTGTGTGTTATAACTCTGTGTGTGTTGTCCGTAGCAACCAACCAGAGGTGATGAAACAGCTTTTGGAGAAAGGGGCTGACGTGGACTCATTGAACAACGGTGGCTGTAGCACCCTCCATGTAGCTGTCAACAAGCAGCACCAGGAGTGTGTGAAAGTTCTGCTCAACTGGGGCTGCAATGTTAACATTCAGGTTGGTTCCTTTAGAGTTGTGTGTCAATGGTGTGGTGTGGTTCACAGAATATTATGATCTCTTATTATATAATATATATATATATATATCATTCCGATCCAGCAGCCATCTGGGCACTTGCCCTTTGGCCTTAGGCTATGGTGAAGAAATTGCATACTTTTTGTAGCTGTTCGTAGTTGGAATACAGTGTTATAGAGATGTGTTGTTCTGGGGAGGTAGACATTTCGTATGTCCTGTAGTACAGGACAGTCCAAAAGGTGATGAGCAACTGATTCATTTTGGTGTTTACAAAGTGGGGCATGCTACCGCTTTTTCTTGTTTGATGTGGCTTAGGTACAAGTTTAGGCGTACGTGACCTGTGGGCAGGCGAAAGATGGTCATTTTCATCTAGTTTGGGCATATGTGGGAAGATACATCTTCCGGTTGTGCCCAGTGCCCAACAATATACATGTGTATAAATATATATATATATATGTAATAATTTATTGTTCCCAGGACGCTTATGGTGACACAGCCTTACATGATGCCATTGGTAAAGAGAACCACACTATAATAGAACTTCTAGTCAACTATGACAAAATTGACTTCAGGCTGAAAAACAAGAGAGGTTTTAATGTGCTGCATCATTCAGCTCTCAAAGGAAATGTTTTGTAAGTCATCCGTATTGACTTATCCATTTATACAGAAGTGAACTCATGCATTTTGAAGGGTTGTCGATTATGCATTTACAAGTATATTTTTGTGAACTTATTTAATAGAGAATTCCGACTTTATATATGTGGTAGTGAATTCTGCATCTATATGGTATTGAAAATATCCTGTCTACCAACCAGTTTTGTTATGAACAGAATGAGATTCAATATTGAAACTGTTTTTGGTTTGTAGTCCTTTGGAAGTAGAGTTCAATAATTTCATTGCATACAAAGGGATTGCTTGGCAAACACAATTCCAAGCCAGTAGTAGAAAAAAAAAGGTAATGTCTGACCAAATTGATCCATAAGGCAGGTGAAGCAGCATTCAGCACATTTGGTGGCCAGTTCAATGCCCAGCCACTTTTATTTTACCCCAACTAAAGTCAACCTGTCTTTACTTTCTCCAAATGATGTTTTGCACTCAATCAGAGCTGAGTTAGTCTCTGGAATGGCCTTGGGTCTGAATCTGAGACCTTTCCAAAGAGCATTCTAATCGGTAGGTGACGTTTTGGTGCTGCCGTTTTGGCTCTGGACGTTTTGGCGCGATGGAATAATTGATGAAAACGATCTTTTTAAAAAAAAAAACTAATAATAAATAATATCTTAAAATGATGTATTTTACTGCATATATGTTGAGTTATTAAACTTTAAAACTTAGTTTTTTCAGGTAGGCAAAAAGGCTAATCTATCTATTTATTGGCAAAAAGGCTAATCTATCTATTTATATATCTGTCATCTTGATAGGGAAGTTGTTGTTTATTTTGCTCAACACCTAGAACGTTTGGCCTATATGCAAAAAATTAGGCGTGCTAGTTTTAAAATAAACTTCTAATAACTACACATGTTCATGAAGTAACTCAGTGGCCACACCTTTCAAATAACTTGACTGATGTAAAATAGTTGGGAGTGATTAAAACTAGGGTCAATTGTAGACAAGATGGTCAGAATTAATGATAACAATGGATGTTTTATAATACTTGGTATATGAACAATTCGTTTGTATAGACCAGCCACTCTTAAAACGCAAACAGTATGTGGACGCTGATAACAGAATCAGTAAGATCGTTCAAACTTATAGAAGTAGAAAAGTTATAGAATACTTGAGAGTACTAGCCAATAATTTTTTAATGGAGCCATAAAAGCTGGTGCATTCCGGATATTGTTTTAAACGCTTATTATTAATAATTGTTTGGTCAATTAAAATTTGTATTACTGATAGTGTGTTAGAAATGCCATTATGCATTGTTTTAGACTGTCATTATTTACTTTTTCAATCAATCACTTTATAAAAACTAAGTTATTAACATTTAATAATCCAATAAATACATTGTTTTCATATGTTTTTATTTACCATTTGTTAAACTTGTACGAAAAATATTGTTTACCTCAAATGAAGTTATTTAGTTACTTTTATTAAATGATGGGATATGTTTATATTCCATCGCGCCAAAACGGTCGTGCCAAAATGGTAGCGCCCAAACGTCCCTCTTCGCATTCTAACACCTTTCCAGATAGACCGCTGCTAATGGTGCTTAAAGTTGTGCTCCCACCCGTTGCAAGTCTGCTACCTATTGCCATATGTTGTCCACCCTTGAAAGTAGCACAGTGTTATATTGTTGTTTATTTTTGTTTCAGTGCTACTGAGAAAATTCTACAGAAATGCAAAGACATTGTTGATGTGAAGAAAGAAGATGGCTTCTCCTCCCTTCACCTGGCTGCACTCAACGGTCATAGGGACGTGGCGCAAACATTGCTACAGGTAGTTAGAAACTTTGTGTAGCCTGGGCAACCCCTAAGACTATGTTATCATTGCACATGATAGGTTGACTTAAGGCCTTGTGTACTTAAGGCCTTGTGTAGCCTGGGCAGCCTTAAGACTTTGTTATCATTGCACATGATCATGACCTAGTGCAGTGTGTTAACTTTGTCTGTCTTCTTGAAGCTTCACAATCTGTGCACACAAGATTATTCATTTTAAACAAATTCTCATTTTCTTTATGAGCGTTTCCCAAATGCAGAGTCGCAACCCAAGTAATAGGCTACAAATAGGAAAATTACTGGGCGCAAATGTAAGGAGAAAATTTTTTATGTTAAATTTTGTCCCAAAATAAACATTTTTGATATTTTAACCCAGTTAAAGGGACAGTCATCCATTATAGAGGTTGGGGGGGGGGGGTTGTGTGGGCATTCTTATCTCTTACAGCTACCTATAGGTGTAGTATAGGCCATAAAATGTTAGTGGATCACAAAGCAGAAGTGTAAAAAATATCCTGGTCACTAAAAAAAAAGTTTCGAGAAACCATGTTCTATATCATAGATTGGCAACCCTTTTGATAATAGCCAAAGTAGGTTTTCTAATTCATTCAGCGTGCCGACAGCCTAGAAGTCATCCTGCTTGAGCACTTAATTTTTGTGTAGAAGATAAGAGTTGCATTTTTGGGAGTCTACCGTATGCCAATGAAAAAAGCTCTGCGTGCCAAGTCTGGCAC
This sequence comes from Anisus vortex, assembly GCA_949126835.1. Taxonomy (NCBI): domain Eukaryota; kingdom Metazoa; phylum Mollusca; class Gastropoda; family Planorbidae; genus Anisus; species Anisus vortex. The sequence continues at coordinate 11,151,113 of OX421507.1, read as the reverse complement.
ACGTGCCATAGGTTGCAAACCTCTATTCTATATTGTAAAATGTAAAAAATATTTTTCTGTGTTTCCCCCCCCCCCCCTTATGTTTTGTTTTCATCAAGTCAAAGTTTTTTTGTTGTTTTTTTTCATCCAAGTACTCTGCAGACATTGAGATCAGGAACAACAGGCAGCAGACGCCGCTGATTCTGGCCGTCTCCCAGGGCCACACGGCCATCATAGAGCTGCTGGTCTCCAAGGGGGCCAACCTGAACGTGAGCGACGAGGATGGAGACACGAGCCTTCACCTGGCGCTGATGAGGCAGACCATGGCCTCAGACAAGGAGAACAACGAAGTCCTCTCCACGGTACGTTGGGTCGCAGAGTGTTCCGAACAAATGTCTTATCTTAAGAATAGCCACCACACCTCTTATTTCCTGTTATATGGTTAAATAGATTTTACGTGTGAGAATTATATTAGAGATTTAACCAGAAGGAGATTAAAGAGAGAAGAAAAATTAACCCCTGAAAACAAATCTTTTTGTTCTATGCATTGGCATTCCAAAAGGTTAACCATTGGCTGCCCACAAAGGTTAACCATTGGCTGCCCACAAAGAAAGAAACATAAAGTGAAGTGGATAGATCTATAAAGGATTTTTTTAAGTTTGGAAAATAGGTCAGTCAGATGTGCTCAATAAGGATTTGAAAATGCACACCAAAAAGTATAATAAAAAAAAAACTGTAAAAAAAAAAACAATTATTTTAAGGTGGATGTGGTTGAAAATTCCATAGATTGTTGTTGTTATCTGATACTCGTCCATGGGCAAAATTTCAGCTCATTGGGATGTCAGGAAGTGGGTTCAATCAGCCTTCCAAAAGATTTTACAGCCAGAAACATATACAGATTCATATCAAGTTTTGCAAAGTTAATATGATGGATTTAATGACCTAATGTGATTAACTTTTGTAGATTTTGAGTTGGTACTTTAAGGTACTATCAAGCAATAATGGGTATTGTAGGTAAAGCACAAATAAATCTTACCCTGGAATCATACCTGGGACCAAGTTTACCCAGCTCTGATGGGCAGCTGATATTAGTCAAATAATGTTAATGCGATTGTGCTGGCCACATAGTGCGCTTGCACATTGTGGCCATAGAGGGTCGAGCAGCATCGCTTTCGGCGTGCATACTGAAGATCCTGAGTTCAAATCCTGTTGAAGGCTAAAAAGATTTCACCGATCTGGAAGATGTCCGCGAGTCTATCCAGTTCTGATGGGCGCCTGACTTTAGGGGTAAAGTAAAGGTGGCTGGGTATTGTTCTGGCTACACAATCCTCTAGTATGCCACAAACTGGTGACACTTCTTCACCGGCCCCCACATTCCGACAGGATACTTTACACAGTAACTTGATTTAAAAGGGGATATTTACTTTTGCTTTTTTTCCCCACACGTTTACTGTAGCTTTTATAAAAAAAGTTTTACTACACCGGGTAGGTGAATTGAGTTTCTAAGACCATAGTGGGGAAGGGAGTTGTGTGAAAGTTTTTTTGGGTAGTGGACAATGTCCATACAATCATAGAAAATGTGCCTTTCAGATCCGCACACAACTTGGTCTGACAGACAAGGATGAGCAGAGCGGCGTTGCCATCGCTTGCTATCTGGCTCAGCAAGGAGCAGATCTGAGCCACAAGAACCACACGGGGAAGACACCTTTAGAAATTATCAGTGATCCTAAATTAGAGGAAGTCATCAAACAGTTTGCCACATCATTGTAAGTATCAGCTTTTTATGGGGGCTTCAGTGCAGACTGTGTATCTGTCAGACTCACTCTGTATCTGTCACTCCTTTTTTATGTCCAGATCTGGTACAAAACAGTTTTTAACCAACAAAGAAGTGTTGTTAACCTTAAATTCACAAATCCAGCAAAGTAAAACCCTCAAAATTCTGAAGTCAATTAGCCTGGCAGAAAAGAAAAAAACAACCTTCATATTCATAAAACCTTGAAATTGGCTGTGATGAACTGTGGTAGGTAGTGATCATAAATGATAAAAACGGGCTTTATATTTATATTTTTAAAGAAATAGTTGTTTTTAATAGTGAAAGGGTATATATTTTAGGAAAACAATGTAGTTCATTAATTTGGGAATGTATTTATTTTTGGTGTGAGCCTTGGAATTTGTGTTTTGTAAGACTTTAGTGAATGATTTTTTTTATATTTTCGGTTTAAATATTTTTATTTTTTTTAAAATATAAATTACACACGATTTTATATTGTCTGTTAGGAGCTTTTCGTTTCCTTTAATTCAATACCAAATATGATATTGTCTGATTAAAACCAAAAGAGTTATTAAGATTTGAAGATGGCAATAGTAATGACAAAAAGAAAAAAAAAGGTAATTCTGTCAGAATAGGGAAAATATTCCGGAAAGAAAGAGTTTAAGATAAATTGATAAAATCAAAAATGAAATCCAGTGTTTGGCTTCTACAGATTTGTACTTGCATTTCAAACCACTTTCTTTATAATTCCAACAGTTCCCTGAAAGCCAAGAGTTTGTCTTCCAGACAAGTCCGGCAGGTGCTGAGGGAGTGTGCCGTGTGCGACACCAAAACATCCTTGGTTACTTTCGCCCCATGCGGTCACACTGTGGTCTGCGTCTGCTGCTGCGCCAAGATGAAAAAGTGCATAGAGTGTAAAGCTGCCATCGACCAGAAAAAGACGCAAGGTCTGGCCTCTGATATTTCTAATATAAAAATATGTCATGATTTTGCCATTGTCTTAGGCCTGCAAAATTTCATTTGTGTGTTTGGAACGAGATTTTAATAATCCAGTTCTGCCAACCGTTACGATTTTCTCTCGGATTTGTACAGATATTTTACTCCAATAGAAAGATTTACAACTCATTTTTTTTATTTTTAAAAATGTAGCGATTTGAAAAATAACCTGCTAAAAAAAAACAGCAATAAATCCCTTGGCCTACCGATGCAATGCCATTATTGATTATTGGCAAATAAAATCCACAATATCAATTAGTAATTCGGCCTACGCAACTCTCGCATACTGACTAATTCCAGCTATGACAATTCTAAATAAAACAATTTTGCATGATATCAAAGGTTTTCTTGGAGAAAGGTGCATTTTTTTTTAACATCCAGGCCTTCATCTCTGTAGTAAATGTGCTCATTGATCTTTACTTGTACACTTACTATAGAAAAATGAAATAGGAATATCGGGGAAAAACTTGTTTGTGGCCTAAATTGATAACCATAGAATGGAAAATATTTTATGAAAAAATTTAGTTTAGGCCTAGTCTATCGCTTATAAACGTCAATACAGCCTAAAATATTAGTATAAAAATGGCTACTGTGTTATTTTGGTGTGCCAACTAGTAAACTACTTATAGTAAGCTACTACTCTGTTTTACAGCCTTTATTTAGCTATATAACTATTGATACACAGATTGCTTTTAATGTAAACGATTACATCAATAACAATCAATGCTATTTTTTTTTTCTTCTAAATGCAATTGCATAACTTGTGTAACATTTGTCGCCCCACCCCCTCCCCACCCGACAGATTTTTCTTCCTGTGAAGTTGGCAGGTCTGATTATCCTATGGAACGGATGTTTAATGATCCTATATAACAAGTGTTTAAATATCCTATTTAACAAGTGTTTAATTTTCCTAATGACTTGAGTGGTTAATTATCCTATGGGTCGGCTGTTTAATTATCCTATGAAACAGGTATTTAATTATTCTACTCCAAAGAATGAAACAATTCTTTTGTTATTTTGTTTTCATGCTGCCACCTTGTCATATTTTTGTCTTGGCTCCACAGATGGTCAAGTTGTCAACCCGGTGGAGTTGGCGACAAACTCTGAAGAGGCTCTGCTGAAGAAGAAGCTGCAGGAACTGGAGGACACCATAAACTGCCCCATCTGCATGGAGCGGCACAGGAACAGGGTATTTCAATGCGGCCACGCCACCTGCGGCATTTGTGCGGAGTCCTTGAAGAACTGCCCCATATGCAGGAAGCCGATTCGGCAGAAGATCAACCTGTTTTAAGAGACAGTAGTAAAAAAAATTTTTTTGGTGTGAATTGTGTAAAAGCAAAACATTTCTCAAACTGTCACAGGGCTGATGTCAGTGACTAGTCATCAATGTCAGTTCTTCACTGAATCTGGCACAGATTTTTTTCTTCAGTGTTTCAGGCTCAAATAGACAGCCGAAATCCTGATATTCACCTGAAGAAATTGTTGTGGACAATTTCTTAGTTGTCAGAAATCTCCCAATTCATGTCACATACACAATAGACTCACTAAGACTGTTTCAGTCCTTAGAAAACAAATAAAATCAGTGAACTTTGCTTCACTTCTATTAAACATTCTTCACAGAAAAAAATGTATACTTTTGTTTTATTTTCAATGGTATCTTCTTGTAGGTATAAAGTTACAAAGTTACAAAGTTATAATTTTTACAAATTTTTCTCATTTTTGTGTCTTGTGATCTTTTTTTTTTTCAGAACATTGTGTTTTTCTGATCTTTGTTAACAAAATGTTTGTATTAAGCATAGTTTCTTGTCTTTGGAAACATGTAGTGTAAAAATTGGCTGTTTTTTTTTTTTTGTTTTTTTTTTTTAGTTTTTGTTTTTTTCAAGCGTCTATGTTCCAGATGAGAAATCTTATAGTGTTTATTTAAAACTGCAGACATACTGTGTGGTCATTCAAAAAGCTTCTACATGTATTTTTTTCGAATCCAAATTATGTCAATCATTTCCACCCCCCACCTCCTGCATGGGTTACAATTACAAAGATAGACAACTCCCTCCAAGTCTGGAGACAATTTATTTTTGTCTTGGCCCAGCTATGACGGTCCTAACTGGCACTTTGCTTGGTCCAACACAGTTTGTTGAAATAAAACGTACGGTCAAGAGCTTGTCTCAGATTGACTTGTATGAACCAATGTCTCCCATGTGCATAGTCTACCCCTGACTTAGCAAACCTCATACAAAATTTAAAAAACAACAACATTAAATCTCACATTGAACAAACACATTTTTGTTATTCTTAAGAAAATCAATATAATGAGATTTGAATGTGCTATTGAAATGTATTAACATTAATATTACTGCTGTCTATTTATTGAAATAAAACAACAAGGATGACTAATTGCATGCTAATAATGTCACGGAGCAGCTGTGGTCTAGGGGTAGAGCGTTTGGCTGGTGTACCCAAAGGCTCAGTTCTAAATCCTGATTTGTTCCCTGGCCCTGTGGGTGTCCCTAATTCTATCCAGCTCTGATTGGAACCTGACGTTAATTTGGGGATAAGTAAGGTTGCAAGCTTTGGAACATATTAAGGGCATTAAGCCTATACCAAGGTCCACTGGTATATAGTTAAATACACAAATTCACATTTTTTTTAAAATCAATATGGTTTCATAATATTCGACACAAGTCTTATGTAAAGTAAGCACCTCATAAAAAAAATATACCAAATTATTATTCCAAAATTGTATAGAACCGGGTGGGCACACACTAGGCCAATGAGAGATGCATTTTACTCAACAAAGAGCTGCTTGCGGCTCTCTGAACTGCATTGGCCCACCTATGGCCTAGATAGTACTTATTTTTTCTCTTCTTGTCTTTGATCAACAATACTAGGAAATAAAGTTTTATCCTTGAAAGCATCATTGCTAGCAAGTAGAAGTTTAGCCTTAGACAAAAAATTTTTTTAATGTTTTATGATTCAGTCACATTTTGTCTACATTGTGTTGGTTCTGAATTTCACTGTAAGGAAGTGTTCTAATGATGCTCTCTATAATTTCCTCTCTTTAGTTGTATTGATTCTCAGCTGATCTGTTCTGTCAATAGTTATTCTTAGATAATCTTTTTAGTCAAGGTATGAACATTCCATATTGTGTATAATTTTACTAAAACTAAGAGACCCTTGGCTTCTTGCATCTATATATTTATTGTTGGCTATCAATACCAAGACATTTGTGTTCTACTCAATTAAGGCTGATGTCTGATTTTTAGAATAGGGCTTGCTAGTCTTTATACAAGGCTCATATAAGTTAGGAAAGTTTGGGAAAACTGACTTCATTTTTTCAAGTTTGGGAAAACTGACCTGATTTTTTTCAAGTTAGGGAAAACTGAACAAGGTTTTGGAAAATTTGTGAATTGTAATAAAATGCCCATAGCCCTGTGAAACAATTTTTTTTTAAAAAGCCAATAACTATCAAGGAGTCCTTAACTCCCATCAGGGGTGAAGCCATGAGAGGCGCTAGCTAAGCACCTCCTGAAATTTTGGAGGAAAACAGTTGTTTTTTTTTGTTATCTAAATAAATTTGCAAAAAAAAAAGGTAAATGCTTGTCACCTGAAAGGCTGCCCCTGTAAAAAAAACAATCCTGGCTTTGCCACTGTGTCTATCGTCTTTTTTTGTCAAATTATTCTGTGGATACTTTAAAAATATCCACAAATATTTTGTTTGAAATCTTTGGACTCCATATATACACTATCACAGTCAAATATTGGATTGTGCATTTTGTGTCAAATTGGGGAAAAGTTTAGAGAGTTTTAAAAATGATTTGAGAGTAAAAACTTTGTTATATTCTAGAAGGATTGATCAGCTGTAGAGTATATAATTAGACATTTTTACAGAGATTTAGTGACTCACACAATTCTATTCTCCTCTGTAACAACTGGACAGTTTAACTGGAACTCTCTTTGCCATTGTCTTCCTTGACTGAACTTGTCTACTTGTGCTATTTCTACTGAGAACACAATGAATTATTTTTTCTGCTTCTGGTACCGGTAACAGAATCAGTGAACTGTGAAATGTAAATTCATTTCATGTGAATCCCTCTTTTTAATTCCTTATTTTGTAAATGAGAAAAGTTTATTTGTTCATAAATATTTAAATTATATATATCTATATCAGCATGTGTGAATAAATTATTCTTTTTATTTTATTTTATACTCCATGATTCCTTCAGTCCATTAAACAAGTCAAATTATCTTCCAGTTCATCTCAACCATTCCCTCTATCTATAAGCAACAATTTCTTATTGTCTTATAAGTTTACACACGTTTCTTTTAGATAGAGGATAATTATGTCCTTAGCCCAAAACTCCTGCAGGACTGCAGGGATTGGACCAGCAGTGATAGAACCTGGGTCCTTATGGTGACACTCCAGTGTATTTAACCACAGGACCAGTCGGCCTTATTTCAATCATTTATTTTCCCTGTAAAGAATTGAACACTATAAAAATGAAATAGAAATACGATGCAAAAAGTGAGTGCTCTAGTAACACTATGCTTTGATTTTTTTTAATTTAACAAGACATTGTCATTTTTCTCCACAACTGGCCTGATTAAGTTTACCTCTTGCTGTGTATGAATATATTATATTGGTAAATACTATTTTGTGGGTTGTAAGAAAGATTTGTTATGCAAGAATGTAACTTTCATTTGATTCACATGTAAAAACTAAATGTAGAAAAAAAATTATTGTGTTTCATATTTATTCAACAATACTTGTTTGTGTATTTGTTATTGTTAGTCTATGTACATAAAGATGGAAAATAAAATCCCACTTCATGAGATCTGTGTGTGCGTTCATTAACTGTTTTAGATTTAGAAGAAATTATATTTTTTGTTTCAGGTGTTTATTTTACTTCCATTTTTTAACTATTTCATCATTGCTTAATGGGAATGTAATGGAATTGTTTGTTTAAATATGAGTGGGTGGGGGAGGGTGTTAAACAGGACTGGGTGACAAATTGATTTTATTTACATGTATTTAATTCCTAATATTATATCTACAAGCTGCTGTTCCAATTGCATCATGTTTTCTAGCCAACTACTCTCTGTCCAGACAATGTTAATGAGGATAGTTTCATATATAGAATCTCTTCATGCTATCACATTTAGCATGATCACAATGCTTTAACAAGATTATAAAGCTACTTGGCATTGAATCTTAGTATTGAAAATTTTTGCTAGTAACAAAAAAAAATGTGAAAATTTAGTTAGTTGTCTATATTTTTCACTGGGGCGTTGCTACTGTTCACAAATGAATCCATCCTTTTTCCAACTCTGGGATCAGTTAGTGATTGGACACGAACTACTCAGACAAAATCAAAGCATGAAAGATGCCAGGTTGGCCATGTAATTTATTCTCAATATTTAACTTTTATTATATATTATGATCATTATTCTTTAGTATGTGTTCAAAGTATCAAATAGAAAAATATAAATGGAAGCATTTAGAATTTAATTTATTAAAAAAAAAAAAGCTTCACTTTATAAAAGTGTTAAGATTTTTTATATGAAAATATTTTTGCCATTTACATGTGTGTGTTTGATTTAAAATGTGTTTTATGATGATTTCCAATTGGTTCAAATTCTGTCGTGTATAAAGAATTTTCTCATTTTGTAAAAATAAAATTAATGGATCAATTTGTATATACCAGTAACCACTGTACAGTAACAGATATATTCAAATTTTATATTGAAATATATATTTGATATAAACATTGCTTATTATCAACCTGGATGCATTCTTTGTTATACTTAAGTTTTATTTCACAAGGTCTGAAAATGTATTTTTTTTTATCAGTGAATAATTTGTGTTAATAAATCTAGTCATAAACAAACACAAAATACTAGAGATACATCTGTTATTTCATTCTTAAATTCTGATTTTTTAGAAGTTCCTATTTACATATTATTTAAATGTAGACTTAAACTTAAACCTTGGAATTAAAATAATTTTCTTGCATAATTTTTTACTTGTCTTGTTTTTTTTAGCTTTGTATTATGAAATGTGTCTTAAACCATTGAAAGTAAAGTATCCCTTTGAACTACATTTATCCATATGGCCTGATGAAGCAGCCTTCACCAGTTTCTGTGGCCACTGCATACTAGGGGATTGTGTGGTCAGCACTATGCACAGCCGCCTTTACTTTGCCCCAAATAAGGTCAGAGCTGGGTAGACCCAGGGACACCATCCAGACCCGGAAAAAAATCATAATCTTCACCGCTCAGGCAACGTGCCCCTCTAACCGAGGATAAACGCTTTCTTATGGTTTTCTACCTATGGTTAAACTAAATATTGGGAGAAAATGTATCCCACCAAAATGTTCATGCAGGCTCATGAAGTTACTAACAAACTAGGCATGGATAAGGGAAAGGCAAATTTCCTCCCGAGCCTCTTGTCCATTTCATTTATTTCTATTTGATACATAGATAATCTTTATTTTCTTCTTGCCAGGAAAAAAGGTATTGAAACTCTAACAATAACCTTGTTAATATTTTAATATATGCCAGTGCTTTTTTTGTGATGGTACACACCAGTACGGTGTACCAGCAACTTTTTCAATGTGGGGAAAAATTCTAACTTTTCTTGTATTGTAACGTTTATTATTAATTTATTATATTATTAATTTGTTAAAATTGAATTATTTTAAAATTGGGCGCAATAAGAATTAAAATATAAAATGCGAAACTGCTTTAAAAGTTAGGCAATCCATCACTGAGTACCGGCACCTATTTTTTTTTAAAAAAAAAAGCACTGTATATGCCTATAACAGTATTATAACTGAATGATTTCTGATCCATCTGTCATTTTAAACCACTTATTTTTTTTCCTACAAGAAGCTCACTGTACTAGAAGTTTTAAATAAATGGGTTCAATGCTGAGTTAGCAATCATGCAATACAGTTTACATTCACAAGAAATCAAACCAAAGCAAACAATCTTTTTTTTTTCCTCTTTTTTTTTTTAAAGACATATTTTTTAATAGTCGACTATGACTAACAAACGCACAATTAGGCAAAGAATGTAATGTAACACCTTGACAGCACATCAAGCTTTTTTTTGTCTTGCAGTTCAAACTGTAGCCATGTCTATGTACATACAACTTCTTACATGAACAAAATGTTAGTAAAAACAGCCAGAGATGAACAAACGGTTGAGAACAAAGACAAGGTTCATGACCAACACAAAAACACACATTTAAAGTTGTTACTTAGAGAGAGGGTGAAGTTTTCACAAATAAAAATGTCAGCTGGCATGACATTTACATAGACATGAATATATTTATATTGAAAACATTTTTTTTTTAAAACAAGATTTATAATAATATACTTTCCCACCTACTTATAAAAGAACAAAGAATGAATGAATTTCCAAAAGTTGCGCACAAATAATGAAAATAAATTACAACACTTTCCGCCCAGGTCTAAGTGAAGGTAAGACTGTCAAATTACAAGGTGCCTGCGGCTGATGAAACTTTATGAAATCAAGATGCAAAATTAACATATGCCTTTTATGAACACAAACAATGGACACATATTTTACAAATGTTTTGGCCACGGTAAAATGTTTTAACACAATAACTGAAAAATGGAATCAATATGATTTGATAATGAAGGTGGACGAAGGTGACAAATGATCAATAAGTATTTTGGTTACAGCACTGAAAATGGCATATTGCCTCCCTTTTGTATTTCCCACTTCCATCGAACAATGTGCAGATATGTAAATCAACAAAATTTGCTTTGTGGCTATGTCAACTCAAAGTATTTTTTCCTAAATAAATAAATTGGCCTCTTGAAGTTGTAACTTCAAATGTTGAAGTAGAGACTCTTTCAACTTGTAAATGAAACCATTTAAAAACAATTTTTCTTCTGTTATCAGCTAAACTTGAAATTTGATAGGTCATAATAATATAATCTCCCAGAAAAGTGTCATCAACTATATTGTAAAGATGAGAAAGTTCAAAATGAACTTTGAAATTCAAACTTTGTAATTTTCTTCTGTTGTTAAATTACAACTTTTGTTGTTGTTTTTTTATGGAGAAAATAAAAATGAAACACCAAAATTAAAAAAGTGTGAAGAAAAAATGCTTAGATGTAAAATTTAAATCTTTAATAAAATTTTGCGCTAACCACTAACAAGAACAAAATGAAACAGAACATAATAAATCCAGTAGTGTAAGCTGGACAATAAAAACAAAATACTGGGCCTACCAGCTGAAGATCACATAACCGTTAACAAATTTTTCCTTGTAAAAATAAAGCTAATGGGGAGATGCACACACACAAAAAATGTTACCATAAAAATATAACAAATAACAAACAGTTCTGAACTTTAGTAGAGATTTCTACCATGGGTAGTTTCAATCAAATAATGGGGGAGGTGGGATAGTGGCTTGATGGGGAGGCAGAGGGGAAGGAGACATGAAGGGTACATATAAAAGTTTGAATTAAAGCAAGTTAAAATTAAATATCAAATGCCTTTTTCTTTCATATCTAAATTGTTATAATTGTTCTAATGCCTCAATGAAACAGGAATACTAACTAATAAAGAAGATAAATCACAGAGGGATAAATAGGCTTTTTATCTAGGCTTTAATTATCTGTGTCTTGAAAATATCTTAAATGTTACAGACGCTCCTATACACAACATTATTGTGTCCAACAATTATCCTGGTTCGAGTCTAGTCATTTTGATTAGGACATTTAAGTGATGTGAAGTTGTTGGTACTTGTTCACATAACCCATTCCATGCCCTGCTGACACTCAGGAAGTAAGAGAATTTATCTTTTAAAAAATATCCCTTACTTTATACCAATTCAGACAGATTTTAGACAGATATTAGATCAAAATGAAGTCTAGATATATATGAAAAACTTTTAAAGCAGTGATAGGTAAGGTAATATTTCACAGCTGACTATTAGAGGCTGACCTCATACAGTGACTGTCTTTACTAAACAAAAATCAAATAATTCTGTTGCTTCGACCCTTACTTAGAGTACATGTTGTTCAAAATATTATTTTATTAAAAACATATTATACAGTTTGCCTCCTGTAATGTAAAAATGTGTATCTGTTGTAGTTCTGATTGAAAGAATATAGGAGCAAAGGAAAGTTTGAAATAAAAAGGGTTTTATTGCTTTTATGCATATGTGTATTTATATATAGTATATAAATGAGTGTAAGCATTTATGGTGCATTAATAATACAGATCAATATTAGTAACAAACCATAAATACTTTGTATTGAAGTCTTCATTACTGATGGGGGGTGCGGGTAGTTATTTTCCGTAACAGTCTTGTCATTTACATTGCAAAAAAGTCATCAATAAAGGCATTAGCCTTTCATATTAAATACTTTTTCAATTCTTCAGTCACTCAACTCTTGTGTATTATTCCAAAAATGTATGTATATTTCTTTACATTCAACAACTGTGTATACTGTATAAAACATGTACATAATAAACCAACCACAATGGCGTGTAAAAAGGATACTTTAGCTGTATATAAAATGGAATATTTACAGAATGAATTTCATTGTTAAATGTTGACACATGTATTATCTTAGGATTCCTTTAATCCCCACAAATTTTTTTTTATCCCAATTTACAGTTGCAGCCCATGCACGCAAAGATCAATTGTATATATAAGCTCTTTGACTCTTTGATATAAAAATTATTTCCATCAATTATTTAAAAGGTGCAGGTGGAAAAAAAAAGGAAAAAAATCAAATTGGTTAATACAGTTAATCATACAACATATATTGTAAAGGTTTCCGTAGACATTTAGCATTATAGTAGAATCATCTAAAATGTACATTGTCATTTAAAAAAAACAACAAACATTTCAGGTAACAGAACATTCATTTTCATCTTATGTACACTCAACTTGATTTTCAATAGCATTGTTATTTGTGTTTTAAAAACAAAGAGGCAATGAACAAAATCTAAAACAAAAAATAAAATATTTTAACATATGAAACAGGTTTCATTTTTATTATGTGTATGCAAAAGGGGGAGAACGAAATGTAATAACAAAAATGTAAGCAACACAGCTAAAGCTTATCTTACAGAAATATATTTATGTATTTTTGTTTAAATAAAATAAAATGTAGATTATGCCTTGTCTACAAATAGACCAACAGGTGACATTTACAGAGAGAGACAAAACAAACAAAAAGCTTACATTAGAAATTAGATCATAAAAACACAAAGTCTCACTCCGTAATGAATATTTAATTTCTGGAAATCAATATTTATTTAAAAAACTTCTGTAGTTGATATGAGTTCAATCTTGAAACTATCCATCAAGACACCATTTTTTTTTCACTCCTGTGACAGTAAACATTTTTTGTACATCTACATTTTTAATGCAGGAGAGCTTAAAATGACTCATTGTTTCTGTACCTTTGTCTTGAATTAACGAGATCTCATAATGTTGCACATTAAACATGAACAATTTATTTAAAGATCAAATACTCCATGCTTTATATACAAAATTAAATGTATAGGGTTTAGAAATCCTTTTTATTCTTCAAATTGATGCATCCAAAAGGTATAACATCTCCATCCTATTATATTTAAAACTATTTCTTTACTTCTTAAAATGGCCTCTCTTTAAATTGACAAAATTTGTTTCATATTATTGAACAGCAATGAATGGTTTATACTATGTGTACTTTTAAAAAAATAAAGAACCATAAGGTTTATAAAGTTTATTTTATGAAATAAACACCAGTAAAATGGTACAACTATTTTAAATATGGCTCAACGGAAAAGGATAAAGATTCTGCAATGAAGTAAATTTCATACAAAATATTGCTCAAAAATAAAAAATTGGCTTTTCTTGACAAAAATACACAAAATACAACAGTGTTGGTGTTCAAATTACATGGGAGATAAAAAATTGGGGTTGCACAGTGAGATTTACAGATGATAACAAATTCTTCAACATGTTAGTTTCATTCCAATGGTAACATCATCTAAAGTGCATCTAATAATTATAATTGTCAGTTTAGATTAAAGTAATAGTATAGCTTTAACAAAAAAACAAAACAAATCGTATTGAATACAACAAAGATATATAGTATAAAGAAACACCATATATTTACCCAAACCAACCATTAAAGTATTTACAAACCAATAGTCTTTTTGTGCCAGCGGCTGAGAATAGCAACAGAACACAAATAAAGCAGAGTAAATTAAAAATTAAAAAGAGTTGAAACAATATATGACTCCCACGTGTCTACGTGCCAGCATTACACAATGGCCAATTGATTGGTGATGACAAGTGACATTTACATTCACTATATATAGAGTCCTACTTGTATTTAATTTACAAAGCAACTTTGGGATGTGAGGAAAAAAAAATGAACAATTGAAATAAGAGACTTTGGCAACACACCATAAATTAATGTAAAAAACTGAACATTTTAAGTTAAGTATTAGGCTTATGCTATCAATAAGCCAGGATTGTCAATCATTTTGTCCACATCTACAAGTCCTTTCCTTGCTGACAACTTTTTACTGTACATAGAATATTAGTGTCATTATATATTTGTCTGTTTGAATTATTAACTGAAATGCAATTTTGTCTGATGGAAAAACCATATAATGAAACAATAGAAAAACCTGGTCATTATATAATATTTCCCTTTATAATATAAATCACTGAGTTCACTTGATTTAAAACATCTCTTAAACATATTTATAAATAGTCAAATAACTTCTCTGTCAGATACACAGGCTAACTGAAATTTCTTTAGTTCTAGACACATAAAAAAATTCTCTTCCCAACATTTTAATCATATTAATGGGAGGCTTTTGGAGGTGGAAGAGGGGGGGGGGGGGGGAGGGCAAAACAAAAAGTAGCTAATTATAATGTCTAAATTGTACATTATAGGTAATTACCAGTGTATATATAAAGTAATTAGTAGTAAGCATCAATATTGCAGTAAGATTGACTATTTTCACAAACTGAAAAGGTACTTAATAGTTATGTTTCTAATTTTTACAAATAATTCTAAATCCAAACTAAATTTTAAAAAATTAATTTACATCCTTTAAACATCTGAAAGCAAATTTTCATTTCTAAACTTATCAGTCTTACATATTATTACATCCCACAGTTTTGATAATTCAAATTGACACACAAGGTGGATAATATCAATGAAAATGACAAACTAAGATAGCCTATATTCATTCAATTTGGATAAGAATGAAGGAGTCATGTAGTTTGTAAAATTTGCAACAATATTTTTGTTATAGGTGACAAAAGAAAACATTTCTATCATTGTATGTATATTTGTATTTGAATGCTGAAGACAAGGATTGTTTCCATATATATATAGATATACTTGTGTGTGTTTAAATATATATATATATATGAGACAGAATAATAGACAGTATTAGCTTTGCCTGATTGGGCATCATTTTATCAGTTTCTATTGCCTCATTTGAGAACAATACACCAGTTATGAATTATACCGTAACTAATAACTATAATACCAATACTTAAAATAAAAACTGAACTGTAGGGAAATGGGAGGGGGGTATTGGATTAACCTGTTTAACTATTCATAAAAAAATCTACAGAAAAATTTTTCCTAAACATTTTTTTGTGAGTACTAAATGGCATGGTATTGTCTGCAATTCAGCAGTCTGGTTAGAAGGAGAGGTGACTTTTAAAGAAAAATGAATAAGACAAGTTTTCTTAGGTCATTAAATCACATGCTCAATTAGCTGATCCATAAACTGTTGTTTTTAAGCACAACAAAAAGAATAATTCCTTTAGCACTCTTACATGGATATAAAAAAATACCCCCCCCCCCAATAAATAGCTTCTCTAAAAAACATAACAAAATATTCACTACCCTATGTATGTGGCAATTAATCCCAACATCCTCCTTGATCTGATTTCTTCCTTCAGATATTATAATTTCAATCAATAACAATGCCCTTGACACGACTTTAACAGTGAAGAGAAAAAAATTAGAATGAGTGACACTTAAGCAATTTGTTGGGTTTTTTTTACTAGGTTGTTTTAAGCATGCACTAATTACTAAAGATTATTAAATTATTGCATAATATGTAAAAGAAAGAACAAAATTTAGACTGGTCTTTTGTTGCAAAAATTAAAGTGGTCTTATCTTGGTACTTATAAGTAAAGTACACTTCGTACAAACTGATCACAGGGCTGGTTGAGCAGCGTTCCCCAGTTTCTGAGGCCACTTCGTACTAGGGGATGTGTGGCCAGCATTATGCTCAGCCACCTTTACTTTACCCCAACTAATGTCAGGTACCCTATCAGAGCTGGGTAGACTCAGAGACACCCTCAAGTCAAGGGACAAAAATCCAAGCCTGCACCAGGATTTGAACCCAGGGCCTTCGGATCGCCAGTCAGCCGCTCAGCCACTCTGGCCCCTGATGGTACTTATACTAATAGTAAATTCATTTCTGAAATATTTTTTACCCTATTATCTAACCAAAAAAATAAATATTTCTTTAAAGCCTTATCTAGAAAACCAATTTTCAAAACATTAAAAAAATTCAATAAAAAAATAAAGGGCAAAGATTTACAGTCAGTTATATCAAGAGTGGCAGGATGGATATCTGGTTATTAAATCATGATTTAAAAAAAAACAACACAAAAACAACTTCATAAGTAGATATTCAACTCTTGCGGAAGCAAAATGTATCAGCGACTAGAGATGAATAATCAATGTAGCTTCATCTAACCTCAGCTTGGTCTTGGACAAGTTACAGGTTTTTAAATGGCCGATTTCTCATCAGTCTGTAAAAAGCATTCCCATAATCCTTTGCAAGTGTTTGTCGTTGAAATGCAAAGAACGAAATATTCACAATGGAGGGCAGTGTCTCTTTTTTTTTAAACTCTCGAATGTCTGAGGCAAAAAAGTAAGTTGTGTTGATGATTTCAACTCACAGTTTTCATATCATCTCAGCTTGCCATGAATTCAATTAACTACAATCTATCTTATGTTCCACGTTTTGATAGAATGTTCAGTTACGTAAAGGAGAGAAACAGCGCAAGTCTTCCTGCTCAAGTGGGGATCGTCCACCTTGAGTGCTAAGGTTGCTGGGTAAGTTGGCCACAGACATCTGGCTCGAAGGAGTAGAAGCTGGAGAAGGGTGCAGCCCAACCATCCTCTGAGGCGTGAAATGAGGTTGATGATAGATGCCCATGTGGCTGAGGGGAAGAGGGAGGGATGTCATAGTGGCGGGGGTGCTTGTAGAAATTGAAGATTGTGCAGAGGAAGCAGCCACATTTATGGCAGACGTAGAAGAAGATGCAGCGGAAGTAGAGTGTGGCAACATCTGGTTGTGTGTAAAATGGTCCCGTATGAGGGGTACATTCAATGAAGGCAACTGGCCACGTAAATGGGAGTTGATTAGGTGCTGAGGAGACAGGAAGCCTCCCCCACTGTTTACACCCATTGCGGCAAACTGGTCTCCTCCGTGACAGGATGAAGGGAAGTAATCCAAAGGCTCCTGTTTTATCTGTTTCATGAGGCCACTCAGGCCACCTTGACCCGCTCCATGCATCATCCCTCCGATGCTCCCGGCCAGCCCTCCCATCCCTGTTCCTCTGAGCATCCCTTGATTGTGAGCTGGGATTTGATTCCTGTTCTCGTTGGCGTTACCATTCTGTGGTTGCATGTTGTTGTCCCCGCTGTTGTTACCGCCGCTGTGCTGCTGTTGGGACTGCTGGGGGTTGAAGGTGCCGGTGAAACGGTCATCAAAGCCAGACCCTTGTGAAGGGACTCCTCTGAGATCCCCAAACCTACTGTTGAGAAGAGCCGCGTCCCTGAACGCCAGCTGGTCTGAAAAGGAATTTAGGGACCCGCCGAGACTAGTCATCATATTGTCCTGAAGGGTGAACCTGTTGGCGGAGGCCAAAAGAGCCAGCGGATCCGCCCCTCTTGAAAAGTTACCCATGCCGGTGAATTGAAGCTGATGACTTAAGTCATGCCCCCTGCCTCCGGGTCCTTGGAGTAGCTGTCCTTGGCCACCTAGCGCTCCGGCTGCCCCGCCAAAGTTATCCACTCTTGGTGGACCCATCTGCTCCCCAACAAATATGATTTCATCGTCCTCTGAAGATGTCGGGCTGCGGGTGCGAGAGCCCCCAGCCTTCATGCCTTGCATTGCATTGTTAAAATTCCCATCTGCAGATGACACAGGAACCATGGTGGGTGCTCCGCCGTACAAATCTTTATTCTTACGTTTGCGTCTTTTCTTTGGCGTAGGTAATGGGTGCTGGTCTATAGGCTTGATATGAATGTGCATCTGTTGAAAAAAAAAAAAGATGAGTGTCTTATAAATGAAATTTTTAAAATCAGTTTATAGAAACAAAATCGAATTCGTAATTACATAATACCGTAATCATAAGCATCTGCAAAAACTTTAGTGGAGAGTCGAAGTCGTCCCCCCCCCCTCAATTTCCTATGCAGAAGGCCAAGATGAAAAACTTCATATTTCATTAAACTTTTCAACATTAAAGCAATATTTGAGGCTTCAACTGGAGGACCTAAATGCAAAAGGCATGAACCCAGAAACAGCTCCTCCAGCCGCAGAGGACTGAGATTAGTGGAGACTGCTGGCTTTTGTCATAAGCGCCAGCCTGCACGGAGAGGATTGGGTGAGTGAGGCTTCCACTGGTTTATTCTAAAAAACCTCAAAAGCTATGCACTCTCACCTTCAGTGTATGAGACTTGAGGCTGCTTTCATTTGTGTAGCACCTGTGGCAAATCTGACATTTGTGAATGCGGGTGGCCTCTTTCTTTACCTGGTCGTCATGGTTGCGCATGTGATGCTGCAGATTGGACAGCTGGGCAAAGGCTCGCTCACAATTTTCAAACTTACATCTGTAGGGTTTCTCACCTATAGAGAAAAAAAAATAAATTTTTAATGATAAATAGTAGTGTCAAAATTGTTTGGCGAAACAAAGAAATGAGCAATGTGCTGTGCATGCAAAATGTAAATATTAGCAAATGATAATAATGGAGAGAAATTAGAAAAGCAACTTTTCTAGGCGTCAGACAGCCAAGCTAGGAGTTGCGCTGGAATGACCATAAAAAGTATCAATTAATAGCCTTATGTAAAAAAAAAAAATATATAAATCAACAAAAAGGGGTCGATAAAAAAAACATTGAAGAGTTAACAATATTCTGAAAACAATCAAGTATAATAACAAACAGTAGCAACAGCTTTTCATAACAATAGTAACTTTAAAAAAGGCATCCACATTTACAATGAAACAATTTTAAAAACAAGTTTGTAAAATTGAATGATTTAACAGACATGAATGAAAAAAAAATATATATTTCTTTAAAGTAAAATTTTCTCTAAACCTTCTGCATCCCAGTGAACAGACTTCTGAAAATAAATAAAAGTGCTATTTTAATTAACATGCCATATTTGTTAATTAAATTTACTGCTATACACATTAGAATTTAGAAGAGGAAAAACTAAAACTGGTTTTGAAAAGTCTTAAAATTAGGCAAAAGCGTTTTCTTATTCACTTTTTTTTATATGAACCAAAAGAAAAAGAAACAAATGACAAAAAAAACTCTATAAAAATGAAAATATGTATTTGCTACAGTGTACACTAAGTAGCTCACCTGTATGTATGCGGAAGTGCTGGTTAAGATGCGACTGTTGGCGAAAGGCCCGGTCGCAGCACTGGCATACGTATTTCCGCTCGTCTATAAGACAAGAGAGAGAGAAAGAAAAAATGCCGGGGCATAATACAGAGATGTGAGTGTGACTGACCAAAACAAAAAAAGAACATTTTATTGTTTGAAAAAAACAAACAAATAAAAATACTCATGCTTTAAAAACATATGATTTGAATGCACAAATACATATAGTACTGATGACTAAACATCATTAATGAAATACTAATCAATTTATTATAGCTATTTTTATTTTCCATGTACGATTTGTTATATAACCAAACAAAAAATGTATCTCTTAACTTGTCAACACTCTTCATCTAAGGTATTATGTGCCTTCTATTGATTCTTTCTTCATCTCGTCACGTGAACAAGAAAAAATGTATATTTTCTCTAGCGGCTTAGACTTGTAAAGAATACTTACAAACTAAGGACAGCAGAAAACACACAAAAAACAAACAACCAAGCTCTCGACATAAGTTAGTTATAAAAAGTACTGCTTGAATAGACAACAACAAAAATTTCATTTACTGTTAAATTTTGTGTGTGTAAAGACTGATATATATTAAAATTAATATTTTCTACATTAATAATATATTGAACATTTTCTTTTAGTTTAATAATTATTTTTTTTAAAGGAAACAAAAGACATTTAAAGTTATTGAATAGCAAAGCAAAACTTAAATATCAAAATTCAAGATTAAAAACTTCCAATACAGACAGTTATGCAATTATTGTAAACAAAATATTCATCTCCACACTTGTGTACGTGTTTGCGAAAAGTTAAAAAAAATCTATAGATAGACTTCTAGATCTATATTTATGCAAGTAAGATGAACTTATTTTAACTGGTAAAAACTACAACACAAAGAGCAGATTTTATTCAACTCAGTAAAACAAAAACAAACAAAAAAACTGGGTTAAAACAAAAATATATTTAATGTAAATGTTTAAACACTAAAAGAAGAAAACAATGCAAGCAAGGGTACATTATATTATTATAATAAAATATGCCAAATAATATTCTAAAAATATGCCAAGTGAGATTCTAAAACAAATCAACATCAATTAAAAAGATCAAATGAAATACTGTTAAAAACCTATACACAAAATAGTATTAAAGAACACTTTAAAGCCAAACATGTGGATAAATAAACAGCTTTATTGTCCAAAACAATGAGACAAATAGGTCATCATAATTAATTATGTCAAAGGTAACGTTACAAATAAGACAAAAAAATAATGGGTTATAATAAGTCAGGTAGAAATGACACATCTTGTATTGAGCCTAATGGCTTCAATTTAGGCTGGATCTGAATTTAATCAAATATATTGATTTCCACATAATTATTGGGGGTAAAATTATTATTTTGTGTCCCAACTAATAGTTCATAAATAAAGCCAAAATTTCCATACATTACTACAAAAAAAAAACATTATTTGAAATGTGAATGTTCACCTTAATGACTAACTACTTTGGAAATTTTAACTACAATGGAAATTTCAATGACATAAAGTTAACAGTAAAGTAAAAAAAAAAATGTTTTTTTAATGTTTTTTTTTCTCAAATTATGTGCAGGAAGAGTCCACAAACACCAAGAAGCAGATACACTATTGCGCTGTCTCTAAAAGCCTGCTGTTTCACTGACTGGTGAGTTTTGTTGTTGTAAGTTGGACTAAGCTGTCTGACATAGAAACCTTACCAGTATGAATTCTGTAGTGTTGCTGAAGGTGAGTCAGTTGTTTGAAACCCCTGTCACAGCACTGACATATATACTTCCGCTCGCCTGCATAAAGAAAAAAAATATATTCTCTTATTAGGATCTATTTGACATTTCAAATATATACATTTACAAAATAATTAACAATTTTGTACATGTAAAGTTGCTTTTTCAGATATGTTTTTTTTAAGTATTATGATATTTTAAAATTTTATTAATTTACCTTACATTAGTTCTTTTACGATTATATTGCTATGCATGATTGATAAAACACAATTTATATAGATTTTATCCTATTTATATGACATAGTATTTTGATTTACACATAAGCATGCAAGGCAGGGCAACCAAGTATTTGTCAGATTTTTTGGGACTTAAAAAACACACACAAAGCACTAAAAGGCTCTAATGTTAATAGTTATAATTCAACATCCACAAAATATGAGTAACATAACATGCATAGCTTTTTATATAGCCATTATCATTTATCTGGGGTCTCACTCCAAAATCATTTTCTAAAGTCCCAAACTATTCTTAAATTTTTCCAAAGTTGTACAAAAATTCACATACCAATTTTCATTGGCAGGTGTGAGATTTTTAAAGTACTTATTTAAGTAAATAGCATCATGTTAGTTTCATTCATCAATTTTCAACTGAACTAAATGGTCATTCACTATTTTTCATTTTATTTAAATATATTTTTTTTAATGTTTGTAAAATTCACAAGCTTTTCCCAAACCCTGATCAGTTGTCCACAAACTTTCTCAAACATATAAAAAATCAAATTAGTTTTTCCCAAATGTTCCAAGCAGTTTGAACCATGATTTATGTATGTAGCTCTTTTCTTAAGGAATATTTTTATCAATGCATCACATCGGGACAAAAAAAATGAAATTTCAACACAAACCTTGACTTTAAGTTAATAATTAATATTTAAAATGTTTTTGCAACTTTAAAGAATACACATAAGAAAGAAAATAAAATTGGAATAAATGTAATAGTTTTTAGTTTTTTATGTTGTTATATGAATATGATATTGATATGTCCCAAAATAATTGTGCGTAAACTACAAATAGCAACAAATTAATGTTCAAGGAATAAATCAAATTAGAATTGTGATCTATTATATATATAAATATTGTATTTTAATTATAGATTCTTTAAATAAATGTTGCTATCAACTATTATCTAGTAAAAATTATTGGCAGAGAGTTGTAAATAGACTTCAATATTAAAAGCTGTCTGAAAACTTTCATGAGAAAATTGGTTTTGTTTATTTTGCTTCATAATGTTTAGTGATTATTTTGGTGGGTTTTTTTTTCTTATTGTTTTGAATGGTATCTTTTTTTTTATTCTGTTTCAATTCTTTCCTTTCAGAAAATCTAATCTGTACATAAAAATACCACAAAAATAAAAAAATATATATAATAGGGCCTAACCAATAAGACATTTCCGAATCCTCTGAGTATTTGGTTGTATTATTTGCCAGATACAGGTATAAACAAAGTAGTAGCTGCAATTATGACTTTTGCCTTCTACAAAAAAAATATTGTTAATCTCTCCTTTACCCCCCCCCCCTCCCAATTCCTCTATGTCCTGTTGCACTTTTACTTACAGTAGTTATGAATTAGACAAAAGTGATTGAGTTCAGATTATGTAATAAAAACTTAGGCATTTACATTTTTTTTTCAAACTATTTGTGTGTCTATCATTTGCCAGGGCAAAAAAATGGATATTCGGCTGAGGCGAATGTCAAAGGCGATTTCGGTTCAGGCCCTAACATAAAAAGACTTAAAAATGTGCACATAAAAACAAGCTCACAACAAAAGCACAAATATTAATTATAGTATGTATTTTATGGTGCTGCGGCAAATGTAACAAAGCACAAATGTAAATGTATCATTCCAGCATTTTTTTTGCACACTCTTAAAATTGTAATTTCAAATGGAGATTTCAATCTTTTGTCTGATCTATAACTTTGTTTATTAATGTTTAGATTGTTTAACAATTTTTTTTAATAAGATTACCAATTTTGCATTGTTTTCATTTTTACTGAAGATACAATTTTTAGACTATCCATTTAGTTAAACTATTTTGCTTGAATTAGTAAAATTTATTCAAAATGATACATTTGCAAAGTAAAGGGGGGTAATGGATGAAGGTTATTCAAACTTTTTTGTACTTTTATAAAACAAAATTGATTTTTAAAATATCTAGTTTAAAAGTACTTTGATGAATTATTGACCAAAAAATCAGCACAAACATATGATCAAAATCTTGATGATTAATAATAGCTCAACTTTTGTCTGACTAAGATTGGTCTGTGAACACAAAAAAAACAAAAACATCCACACCTATGACACAGATGACAAAACAAGTGTAGCCTGATTATTTACCCGTATGAATAACATGGTGCTTCTGTAAATGTGTCAATTGCTTAAAAGCTCGATTGCATATCTGGCAAACGTACTTGCGTTCTCCTAAGGGGAGAAAAGATAAAAATCCAGAATACAATCCATTTCTTTTTCAGCCTTTTTTTTAAATAAAAAGTATAACATTTTTATTTCTCAAGTAAGTCGAATGCCAGTGTTGCAAGTGAAGCATAGAGAGCTTACCAATAGTTGTTTGTTTTTTTTTAAATTAATATGTTTTCATTAAAAACAATGTTTTTTTTTATTAAGGTACTCCAAACTAAACTTTTGACGCTAACTCCAGTCAGGTATAATAAATGGAAAAGAAATGTCCTAAATAAAATATACTGTAGGCAACTTATCAAACTTTTATTGCATCATGCTAGAACTAAATACATTTTTTTTTTGGTAGTGGATACACAAATTAAGAATTGCAATCAAATGCTACTGTGACACAAATATCCGCACAAAATGAAGAACCTAAAGCTCATTATGAAAAATAAAATTTCTCTACTTTCACTAGAAGATTCCATTAGTTAACTGTACTCTGTAAAACTGTATTTAAGTATTTAGCTGACACTTCTGAGTATTTGAATCAATTCTCAGACACCTTAATTAATGCATGACCTTGACACTTGTAATAGTTAGGTCTATTTCCCATATCTACAGTTTGATTATGTTTTCAAGTTTTTTGCAGCTGTATTATGTCTTGAATTTCCAAAAACATTTACATGCTAAACTTGAGAAAGGAGAGTGTGATTTAAAAAAACTATCAGTTAGGTTTTTAAAAGACTTTATAAACCATTGGTTCCATGATAGTGAATGAAGACAATCTGTTCTACCTGCTCAACAATACAAATCTTTATGCCACATTAAAGGAAGAGAAATTTCCAGATGTTTCAAATCACACTTCATCATTACCAAATAACTCAAATCTGCTATCTATTTTTTTTAATATTTTATAAATCTATATTTAAGAAATAATTACTGCTTGATGGTTAATTAGAAAAACTCTACACGGTAATGAACAAATTTAAGAACCATAAAGCTATACAAGAACTCTTTAAAAAATGTCTTGGGAAAACAGCAAACAGACTAACTCGAGTAAGAGGGTGTCTCAATGTGTATGTTAGAGCTGACATTGTATTGAGTTATGTTCAAATGTCAAACTCGCTAAATAAAGATCTTAATCCCATGTTTAGGTCAGGGAAACTATTTGGGCCAATAATGATCATTTAAATGTAACATATGGTAATAAAAATTATTTTTTTTAAATCATTTGGATATCAAACGTATCTGTTAAAAAAAGTATCTGTTAAATCCAAACTGTAACGATTCAATAAACTAAACTAGCAAATTGTGCATTTATTTAGTCCAAAGTCTATTATTATTCAAATATTATAAATTTGAGTTTTTGAAAATCAGCAATATTTTGAATCCTTATCATTGCTTTAAATTATCATATAAGTATTTCAATGTGTTATAAGTTCTGAAAGGAACTAATGTAATAAAAAGTTGAAAATGATTAACAACTGTTAAGCCAGCAAAAAAGGAATTGTTTTCCAATTAAATATAATAGTTTTTAAATATATTCAGCTCTTTGAATATAAGCAATATTTTGAATCCTTGTCATTGCTTATCATATAAGTATTTCAATGTGTTATAAGTTCTGAAAGGAACTAATGTAATAAAAAGTTGAAAATGATTAACAACTGTTAAGCCAGCAAAAAAGGAATTGTTTTTCAATTAAATATAATAGTTTTTAAATATATTCAGCTCTTTGAATATAAGCAATATTTTGAATCCTTGTCATTGCTTATCATATAAGTATTTCAATGTGTTATAAGTTCTGAAAGGAACTAATGTAATAAAAAGTTGAAAATGATTAACAACTGTTAAGCCAGCAAAAAAGGAATTGTTTTCCATTTAAATATAATAGTTTTAAAATATATTCAGCTCTTTGAATATAAGCAATATTTTGAATCTTTGTCATTGCTTATCATATAAGTATTTCAATGTGTTATAAGTTCTGAAAGGAACTAATGTAATAAAAAGTTGAAAATTATTAACAACTGTTAAGCCAGCAAAAAAAGGAATTGTTTTCCATTTAAATATAATAGCTGTTGTTTTTAGATTATAACTGCCCTGCCTTATTGGATTTCAATAGTTAAACTTAATTACAGTTAGTTTAAGTGGGCCTTTTGATATTCTTTTTGATGAATTAAGTGTTCAAAATTGTGATAGCAGTAAATAAAATTTTGATTGTCTATTTTTCAAATAAACTTACATTTTTGTTTTAAAATTAAAGCCTAATTTCATTTATAAAAGTGTATATTGCATTAGTTGTTTTTTTTTAATTGCTAAGTTAAAACTATTTACATGCTTTAAGTGTTGTTTTTTTTATCCTTGAAGAAAAAAACTTTGCCTAGAACAGGGATCAGCAACCTATGGCATGCTTGCCAGACCTAGCATGCAGGGCGATTTAATAGGCACCTGGAAGACCCTAAAAAAGCTATTTGTCTCTTCTATGAAATAAGGGCAGGATGACTTTTAAGTTGTTGGCACGCTGAATGAATTAGAAATCCTACTTTGGAGCACTATAGTTAAAAGGTTGCCGACCCCTGATCTAGAGAATCAATCATTCAGGAAAATAACTTTGGAGTACCTTATCTTTTTCTTATTTAAATTAAAAAGATAGTTATACTGCTTAAATGTTCCATTATTAAATTATAGAAATGCTATGTGTTGTTCTATGATACTATTGAAGTAGTATTAGAACAATTACTACATCATAAAAATTTTATATAGAGGCTACTCTAAAATTTACACTTGCTATATGCAGACACCAATAAATACATACTTTTATTAGTTTACTTTTCTAATAAACAATTTCATTAACATACATTCACAATGGTGGAACATAAAGCAACATACAGCAACAACTATATTAGCATATTGTTTGACCAAAGAATTAAGGTCTTTGTCTAATAATTTTCATATGCTTCTTCAATTTAAGTTGTCTTGCTTGTGAATTGAACAATTTAACAAGACAATAAATTCTTTGGTCAAAATATATACGGTACAACATTTATTGTTAGTTACCTGTGTGGATTCTATGATGCTGCTGCAAATGAGTCATTTGCTTAAATGCACGATTGCAAACTTGGCAAATGTACTTGCGCTCCCCTAATATGAAAAAACAAAACACTAACATTAGTAATAGCTTTCAAATAAGAATAAATTCATAAAGGTTTAAAACGTTTCAGAAATCTTGCAAGTGGCCATATGTATGATGAACCTTTTGGTTTAGCAAAAAGCATATTTGTGATGCTACCCCACAAACCAGTAAGGAAGTCTGTAAAACTGATTTAAAAAAAAAAAAATATGTGAAAAAAAGGGTCCAAGGTCATTTTTCAGATTTTATTATAGTTTGTAATTTTGAATGCCTGAACTTAAATATGTGAAATTTTCTAATTAAAATTATTTTTGGAAGTGACTTGAAAAGGGTTTTGTTTTATGCAGCTTTTATATAAAATGATCAAGCGAAATGTCCTATAACGATAAAATAGTTTAAAAGTGAACTAAATATTATTTTAAATATTTAAAAATTTGTACAGCTTGTGTATTTACTCACTATGAGGGTGTTAGCTAAATTTCATGACAATCAGTTAATATCTATTCATCCTGGAAATATTTAATTATCTGTTGTAATGTTAAATTGTTTAAAACCAATAATGTTTTCTTTTTCATTTTTCCTCAAAAAAGACTGCCCTTACCTTTACTTATTTAATTTTAAATAACTTTTGAACTAATAATCAATTTTTTAGATTATTTCACCTATGCATAGATAAATGAATTAGCTATTATTAAACAACTAAAACTAATTTTTTCTACTTCAATACCATTCTGTGGGGTTGCATCACATTTAATCTTTCATATATCAATCATTTATTAATTATTTTTAAACACAGAAAAACTTAAGTCTAAAGCAAAGGTCATGAAATGTTTCTAGTAATGAAAAGTGAATATGGATGAAAAAAAAAGCATTGCTAAATAGAAATAATGTCAACAGTTTCCATAATGCTATAGATAATCTAAGTAATTTTTCAATTATAATTTTCAAGTTAGAGCTGTAAACATCTTTGTTTGTAGTGGCCATATAAAATGACAGAATATTTGTTAAGATTTTAAGAGTTGATTTATTTTTTTTTAATACATTTTCCCCACATCACAAAATCATAATTTAATGGAGTAAATTTTCACTAGTAAACATGTGTTTGTCTAGAACATCAATACATCTATTTAAGGATCAATTCGAAAATATTTAGTTTTACACCTTAAATATGAACTATACTAAATTACAGTTGATGCCTTAACTATCTGAAGTTGACATTTTTAAAAGAGCTTAAGTTTAATATTAACAATTTACATTTATGATATATAGAAAAAAAAAATATTCATGGTTATGAAAAGAATGTTTTTATAAATGAAGTGAGTTAAACAGAATATCAACAAATCAAAAATTCATCACAACCCATCAGCTAATATAATTCATAGAACTCATATTTAAGAAATATTTTCTAATTTTAAACCAAGTAGTTTGGTTTTCTAATTCATGCTCAGACGGATGTTCAGATTTTTCTGCTACCAAAGTAAGAAAATAAAAACAAAGAGATTAATTTTGTTGTTTTTTTATTAGAGAACTTTTAATTTTTTTATCCTTTATGTAAGATATATCTATATAAGGCCGCTATCAAATTAAAGCAGTTTACAGTTGTGACTCAAAGTATTTACCGGTGTGGATAATGTGATGCTGTTGCAAATGAGTCATTTGCTTAAATGCACGATTGCATATCTGGCAAATGTACTTGCGTTCTCCTAAGGAGGAAAGAACAACACAATTTTAAGTATACAATAACAGAAATATATAAATTAATAAAACATCCAGTAAGTAAGAGGTCTACATTGAAGTTTAAATTATAGGGGGTATCACATGCTTCAAGTATGCCCTACAATTAAGATAGAAATACGGAAATTAAAATCATTTTTCGGCTAATTATATCTCTATTTTTAATAAAAAGGACCATATTTATAATTTAAAAAATAACACTATTTTTTGTGTGTTTGGATCGGAATGATGATGATTTGTGCTAAAAATTTAATTTTGACAAATCAACAAATCATTAGGCCTATTTTAAAATAAAATATAAATTTTTAATAGTATTATTAGTTATTAGCCTAGAAATGCTGAACACAAGCATTTCCATTTCCTGCCAAATAAACGGTGAGAATGTACATCTTTTAGAAGATATAATATATGGTCTAGTTCTAATAAATAATTTGTCTTTAAAGATTGTACATAGCAGCATCTCTGACAAATGAGAGAAATCAAAAAGTAGCATGCTGTAGCATGACGTGCCAAGACAACTAAGTAAAGGTGTCAAAAGAAACACAAAGAGTTTGGGGGTGTGTGAGGAAATCATTAAAAAAAAAGGTGAGGGGAGAGGTGGGGGGGTAGGTGTCTACAGCAAGACAGCTAGACTTATTACCAGTGTGTATTCTATGATGCTGTTGTAAATGCGTCATTTGTTTAAATGCACGGTTGCAAATCTGACACACATATTTTCTCTCACCTGAAACAAAGAGAGCACAAAAAAAAAGAAAGGGGGGAGTTGTGTGAACAAAGTACTAAGCCAGGCTGATACTGATGTCCACCTGGCCTATTTTTTTTTTCTATAAAAGCATGTTTCAATGAATGTGATGGGGCAAGGAACAGGTTTAGGCTACATGAAAAGTTTTTCTCTAACCAAAAAAAATTATCGGTGGGATTATAGGTGGTGAGAAGTGAGCAAGTCACGATGAACAAGGTACAATCTATAAATATAAAATAAATGTATTTCTATCTTGGAAACTACAGTAGGTATTCAACAAGGGTGAGGAATGTGTGAGTTTCTTCTTACTTCAATCTTATAAAATAGAAAAAAAGAGTATTGTGTCCAGCTCTGCTAAAATATTTTTTATAGTAGGCCTATAGCCTATATTTTGTGGGGTCCCAAGTGCCAACCCCGGGTTGAACTTGAACCCGGAACCCGTCAAACGTGACTAGACTAGGACTGGACGACGTAAGTAGCACACGCACGACAAAAATCATTTACCTGCTTTACCTGTGTTTACTATTACTTTGGCCTATCCCCACGCACACACACACAAATAGCTAAAGAGCACATCACATTCCTTTAAAAAAAAAACAACGTTCCGACTATTCTGTTAAAAAAAATAACGTAGGCCTATAGAAATAAGCGCGATGATATGTGTGTGTTTTTGAACTTTCGCAAAACGCTACACATTAGTCATTAGATTAAAAAAACTAGAACCGAAGACAGGAACCGGTGTGTGCTCACTAAAGCGTATCGGGGAAAGGGAAGGGAGGGGTGATACCAGTGGCGATGACTGTGAGACCAAAAAAGAAAGAGAGACAGGAGAAAAAAAAAACATGGCGCGACAAAAAAAAAGCCGTATATATCTGAACCAAAGAAAGAGGAGTGAAAACAAGATACACAAAAGTCGAAGGGTTTATAGCAATGAAATATTATGAAAATTAACAAGGAAGGGGCTTTTTTTTTTTTCAAGACTCACCGGTGTGTATTCGAAAGTGTTGCTGAAGGTGTGAAAGCTGTTTAAATCCACGCTCACAACAAGAACAGATGTACTTGCGTTCGTCTGAGAAAGAACAAGATGTGGGAGGGGGAAGTGGGAGGCAATGTGTCAACCAGGGTTTCGACAAATAGGAAACAAACATGAAAAAAAAACACACACACAAGTTGACTGAACTTGTCAAGAAGATGCTGCTACGTCCATTTTATAAAACATTTCTTCTACGATTCTATCACTATCACACATATTTATGGAGAGAAAAAAAAAACACGACTATATCACGTGACTACATATTTATTATTTCGCTTTTTTTTCTTCTTCTTCTTTTTCATTAAAACACTATTTTTTTATAGGAATCCCGAATCGCACAAAAATATCCTGTGACCATAAGTCGTTATAAAACGGAAATAGCTAACACAAGTTTTTATCCTCAATTAGATCAAGTCCGATTTCTCTTCAACTTCTTTTTTTTTTTTTAAAGAAGGTATAGGCCTACTTGTAGTATGACAAGTACTATTAATTTACTTTGAAGAAATACACACGAGCAATGTGACTGTTTATTTCTCACACTATCACTGGCAGCACGTACCGATTCGACAAGGAGAGAGGGGAGAAGTAGAAGAAGAAAAAAAAATGTCTCTGGGCTTATCGGGCTTATTTGAAACTCAACGACCCATTTAGCCGAGGGGCCTGTTCAACAGTGGAAAGAACTGGTGCGTGTTACCTAAAACAGTGTGTCCGGAATAACACACGCTGTGCTACCACCTCACCGACCTACTGTAACTGTACGCACTACACACTTAGTGTTATCTGTAAACTGTGTGTATGTGTGTAGGCCTACGTGGTCTTTTTCCCACTTGTACTTGTGTAGTATTTATTATCTAGAGTCTAATGTGTTTTTTTTTCTCCCTCTTACAGGTTGGGGATTAGCGCCATAAAAAAAAGCAGAGAAAAAAAAACATACTATAAATGGAGGATTTTTTTACCCTTATATTTTTTTTTATTTTTTTTTACATGGAAATGGAAAGCAGTTTGTGAATGACAAATTGGCTGACCCATTTTCTCACGATCAAAATTCCTCTGCTGCTTTTTTTTTTTAATATCTACGTGAACAATGTGTTCATGCAACATAATACTTTTTTTTAAAACTCGATAGTGATACGCATATTACGTTCTTTGTATATTCAATGTTAAATCGTTTAGACTGGTAAAAAAAGAGGGTTAAAAATGCTATAAACTATATAATAACTTTTTCATTTTTGTAATATAGGTCGACACACGGATATAACTACGCATTATATTAATATTCACTTATGCATGTTAGATTAAATATTTGTATAATAATTGGATTTACTGTCACTGGTTAGGTATTTATATGATTTCCTTATTGTTAACTATGCTTATATAGGCTATACTTATTTATTATTTAGTCACGGGAAGGTATCTAAATATATACTAACTTAGCTTGTATGTTAAATGTTGAATATATATTTCCTGTAGATGTAATGCTTCGGACGGGGAAATTCTACTAACTATACGATTTATATATTATTTATATTTACATATATTATATATGCATGTATTATATATCGTACCAAAGCATGTGTAAATGATTAAATTTTACTTCTTTTTTATTGACACAAAGAGCCAGGTCTACCAAAAAAAAGAAAAAAAAAAGTACACAACTGACCAATGAAAATAGAGGAAAGAGAGATAGCACTCACCCGTATGTATGCGGAAGTGCTGTTGCAAATGGGAAAGTTGCTTGAATCCTTTATCGCAGAGCGAACAAACGTACTTGCGCTCTCCTACAAGACAAAAATTGATAATACAGCTTGGCTGGGAGGTTTTTGAGTTTGACTCGTTTTGGATTGTATTAAACACTTTACCCCGGATTTATTCTCATTATTATTTTTATTTGTACAGTCCAATTAAATTGCATTACGGTAACTGTTTTTTTTTTAATAACTTTCTCTAAGAAAAAAATAAATCTTCGGCAATGAAAAAATTAAAAACCATGACGTTTAATATTTGTGTGTTCTGGTTTAAGATAACGTTTAAAAATTAAAAGACACTTTTACTTTTAGTTATTAGATTATCTCTTTTTTTCCCCGCTTTACTATTAGGGATTTTGATTGTATGCAAAAGATAATACAGCATGTTTCTGATAATATTTGTCAAATGCTACGTGAATTGTTTTAAGGATCACCGGCCTATATTTTATAATAACGAGTGACGAGAGAGGAGTACAAGAAATTGTTTTTTGAACTTAAAAAAAAAATCCTAATGGGTGAAGAGTGTGAAATAAAGGTAAAGTGCGAAGGAGACGTCGCCAGAGAGAAACAATACATTGGATCTGCAAAATTACACAGCTTTCACACCTTTTAAAGCAATAGTGGTTTTCATACGTTTACTTTTGACAAAAACTACATATATTGATTATTTATTACTCAGCGTTTATATAGAGAATATCGTATAATTTTTATGTTTAGCTACGGAGAAAAGTTTAATCAATGTTGTGTGGATTCTTGAAAAATTAAGTTAAGTTCAGCTAGAAGATAGGGCTTTATATTACTGCATCGGGATTGTCTAATGAATAAGTAGCCAAAGAAAGCTTAGTCAAAAGAGTTAACACACTGTTGCTTTTTTTTTTGTTATTATATTTTCAGCAAATACTCTATAGCCACGCAATGAACCACTAACTACTGCAAATGGGCCATATACGTGTAGCGAAGTTGGGTTGTGTGTGTGAGAGGGCAAAAGGGTTACTACTACTGATGATGGGACAGATGGGTGGAGGATGAATCTCTGATGTGTGCATCATATATATATATATATACACATGTATTTTTTATTTTTTTGTATATTATATATATATATAATATATATATTAAATATTATATATATATTATATATTAAATATTATATATATATATATTATATATATATATATATATTCATGAGTAAATGTATACATATGCCAAATATATAGTTATATATATGCTACAGTGTAGGTATTTGTGAAAACATGAGAGAGAATGGTCACAGCCGGAGTCATACTCAAAAACACAAACGTCTGTACCAGCAATTTTTGCATTGAAGGCATGCAGTAAACGAAATGTATGCCGGGAAAAAAATAATTGGGTAAAAATGATGACCACGTAGCAACGAAAAACAATTTTCAAAAATAAAACAAAAAATAAAACTTGTAATAACATCGGCCTTTTTTTTTTCTTTTAATGAATTCTATTAAAAAGGGTTATTAATATGTCTAAAAGAAGAACTGCATTCACTTAAAAACATTTAATATATAAAAAAACAAATTAAGCATTGTTAAAAACTTTAAAAAAAAAAAATGCATGGATAACAACATACAAAAAAACTATTTAAAGAAAACAGGAACACAAGAAAAAGAACAAAAAGGAAAATGCTGTATATATTGAGTCTAGATAGAGTACATATAGGTAAACAGTTGATTTAATTAGCCCGTGTTATTTCTTTTCGCGATGTGTTTTGTACGGTACTTAATGCATTTAGGACCTTACTCGCAACAAACAAGACAACAACAAAAAAAAAAAAACACTGGCGCACCTTGAACGGACATTCCGACAATCAGCCCTCTTGAGGAGCACAAGACATTTTTAACCCCCCCCCCCCCCCCCCCCCCCAAATACCATGAGGTGGAACCGGCGATTCAGCGAAACAATCATAACAATGTATATTATTTTATAAATCAAATTCTTATTGCACGAAGATTATTTTTTTTAATAGACACACCCCCGCCAGAATAAATCTAGGTTTAAATAAATCTGGCTTTAAAGTTTAAACTATCAAAGTCCTGAATTGAAACTAATAAGCCAATTTATATTCGGCATGTGCAGATGTGTTAATGGCATTTGCTAATAACCATAAATATGTGTAGTTGGGATTTAGGCCTAACGACGGGTGTCTATTTAACATGACGACGAGCAACTCCTTTCCTTCATTAGCGACGCGCGATGTTTGGCAGACCAAACAGCACGCACGCACACATACAAAAAAAAATGAAGGGGAAAAAAATCGATTTAGTTCAAACACACGACAGCATGACACACACGCTATAGGGGAGGGGGGAAGGAGTAGGGTACCGTTCAAATGAGTTCAGCCAGTGACGTCACCAAATCATTTGGACAGCACACGGATATGGGTCTTATATTGACTTAATCCCATTGGTGAAGAAAAAAAATACCTCTTACTAAGAAGACTTGTGACACGTAAAAAAACAGGTATGATGTGTCACCAGTCATTTGTTGATCCAAACCAATAGTTATGGGACTAATAACTATTGTACAAGTGTAGACTATGTTTCCCTATACGGTAACCAAAAAAAAAAGGTTAGCATTCAATGGGAGTCGTCAATGGAAGGCCCCCCCCCCCCCACACTCTTTTCCTTTAAAAACATTTTTTGTTTTACTACACAGTACAAGTTAACTTCATGATAATTTTTGTATAATATAGTCTAGACCAGGGATCGACAACCTACGGCACTCGTGCCAGACTTGGCAGGCAAACCTGGCACGCAAAGCGATATTTAACGGCACTCGAAACACCCCAAAAAAAGCAATAATTCATGTCTCTTCTACAAAACATTGACTGCTTGAACAGGATGATTTTTTTTTGGCAGTTGGCACGCTGAACGAATTAGAAATCCTACTTTGGCACTCTAAAATCAAAAGGTTATCGACCCCTGGTCTAGACAAGACCCGAACGCCAGTAGAAAAACATATTTTCATATTATGTTGTTCAAAATGTTATGCTTTTTTTTTCAATTCTTGTAACATGCTTTGTAATTTGTAGTGACAATTATTAGAGTTATACTAATCCAATAGTATAATGTGTTTAAAAAAAATCAATTTTTACTATTATCGATCAGTAAATAACAGGTTATGGACGCTAAGATAAGGTCATGCTGGATACAAGACAAATAATTGTGACAGCTGTTATTATCTAGGCGTGTGTTTATTTGCTTCATATTTATAAATGGTCATGTCCATACGTGTTGTTGTTTCTTTTAAATATTTTCTTAAAAAAATATGTTTCATACAATATTTTTCTAAGCAAGTTATCCAAGTAGCATTGTGGTATATTGTTTTTAATTTTAATGTTATTGACAACAATTAAGGGGCAGACCATAAACGAGACCAAGCAGCTAGGAGGATCTAATCTAGCTATATGATGAATAGGAAGTATGGACGTTTTGAAAAATTGACATCATTCGGCCCGATAAGTTTATTGTAACTAATGTAACGCTTATAAGACAGTGACAATAAAAGTGAACTGAAACATGTTAAGTTTGATATTGGAAATATGGTGCGTGTGTGTGTGGGGGGGGGGCGCTTTAGTATAATATAATGACGTCATATCAGAAGGGGTGTCTGACTCTTGAAACGATAGGGGGGGGGAGGGGTAGAAGGTAAAAATTTGCAAAAAAAAATCGCCTGACGTCCATAATGGACGGCTCATAATGTAAAGGGTCCAGCTGCAGTGTTTTAATGCGAACGACACAATTACAGTACCGGTACTTAACTTAATACATCCTTGATCACATATACTACTTGGATATTTTGATAACCATTGACTTATACCCACGTGTGTGTGTAATAAGAAAATGGTTGCATAATGTTCTTTAATGTGTACATCTTAATAGTAATAGTAATAAATAATAATATGATCCATTCAGAAAACACCTCTGATAATTCCAGTCTCTTTTTTAAGTATGTCACAGAAAATGTAGGCCTATTATTAGATTACAGCTTCCTCATTTACTCAACATATTCTTATTCTTAGTATAAATTATAATAAATAATTAACATTTTCAGCCATTGAGAATATCATGGCATTACTATCTATCAATGTGTGTATTGTTGTTTTTTTTTAGAATAGTAACTAAAAACTAAAATTTTCGACTGCGATTATATAAAAAAAAATTGTTTATGGAGAATCTATAGTGTTATGGTTGTTGTTTGAAGCACTGTACAAAATACTCAAAACAATGTAATAATTTACTACTAAAGAAATAATACCGCCAAGGAAGAATTCGAAAGCTTCTTTACTGGATATGCTCGTACAAATAAATAAATAAACATTTAA
Source organism: Anisus vortex (assembly GCA_949126835.1). Lineage (NCBI taxonomy): Eukaryota > Metazoa > Mollusca > Gastropoda > Planorbidae > Anisus > Anisus vortex. The sequence continues at coordinate 11,114,716 of OX421507.1, read as the reverse complement.
TTGGGGACATGGTTGAGTGTTGTTTTTTACCAATACTATAAATACGCTTTTAGAGGGAAGATTGTGCACCTTTTTTTAAATCAAATTAGCTTGAGGTGTAGATTAATTCTTTGGACATGCCTTGAACAAGTATACTTTATGATAATTAAATAACAGTCATATCTGGCTATTTTTCTATTTTATAGTACTTGATACTTAATCGAATACAATCTCCATTTTTGTGTGTTGTAAGTTGTATCAATAATGATATGATAATGTTGCAAAAATAAGTATACACTTAAATTCACTTATTATTTCTTGACTGCGTCTTTTTTTCCTTTCAACCATTAGCCTTCCTTGAAGCTGTCTATGCCAATATGATTAACAGTAACAGTCTGCAAGAGTGTATTTTAAACCAGCCTTCTATCGTAACTATAATTATTATGCCAAAACCGGTATTTTCTTTTGTTTTTTAAACAAGTGTATTTAAATTTGATTTTCATCACTGAGCAAACATATTGTCTGTTTTTTTTTTAACCATAGCATTTTTTTGTGTGTAAGAACTAACAATCTCACAAAGGAATCAGATGAACTTCTGACATTCAATGCGCCTTGCTCAAACTGCCCGCACTGTATGCCATATTGTCTGTTGCTTTTTAACCATCGCAACTTTTTTGTAAGAACTAGCAATCTCACTAGCAATCTCACAATTATTGGACCAAGGAATCAGATTAATTTCTGACATTCAATGCGTAGTGCTCAAACTGCCCGCCCTGTATGCCCTCTTGGCAAAATATTGCTAAAACACAACACAGCCTTTGGGTGAAATGGTGGAAAACCAGAGATGGCGCCGCCAACGTCAGGGATCCATGCATTCAGATAACTGGCTAGCACCAAGTACTATTCCCAGAACTGAGATACGGTTTATTTGTTTTTTTCATCCAATATCAACTAAGTGCATACAGTTGTGAAGATTATAAACACACATGCACATAGAGACCCAAACCCCAAGAGGCTTGGGGGTTTTAATTTTAAAATTATTTATACCCGGTATATATATATATATGTTTGCAACTAGATGTACTTGAGGTGGTACTAATTAATTTGACATCAAAACGAATCCTAAAAGATTTACTTGTTAGTTTTACTTACTTGTAGTTATCTTATATCTAGACCTAACTTAGTTGAATCCCCAAAACATACACTCTAATCTTCTTCTTAGAATGCTTGTCTGTAAATATACTAATTTACTATTTTTTTGTCTTTTATTTAGGCATATAATAATTTTTTGTCGTATTATTTAGGCATATACTAATTTTTTGTCGTATTATTTAGGCAAGAACGCCAATCAAAACTGCTTGAAATGGCTGTCTCTGGACCGCACACCTACACACGCTCATACACAAACACCCCGGCATCAAATTGTAGCCATTACATGACACAAGTAGGCGCATCTATTTTTATCCACAGCACTCTTCTTTCACGAGTCTGCTGCTTACGTTGGCGCTCATCTTAGCCCCCCATGTCATGCCCCTCGCTCTAACTCTCGCCGGAGGAACACCGTATTTACACAAGTTCCACGGATTAAATTTCACACCCTTACCAGCAATGAAAAAAAAAAACTAGTGGAAAAAAACACGAGAGTTTGAGGAGGAAAGCAAAATACGAGATAATAAGACCGAAAGCCCACACTCTTATTTCAATAACAAACCATAGAAGCGCGGGAAACACACACGCCTGTATGTACGTTTAGTTTTAGAACACGAGTGTACATAATATTTAGTCTTCAAGTAACAGGACAATACAATAACAAAAAAGCACAACTAATTAACTATGAAGTCAATGAAAAATTATTACATACACATATATATTGGTTTATTACATTGTTGTCATGTTTTTTACATTAAAAAATTGTTTTAAAAAATAAAACACAACATAACAGGGATTTTAAAAATGCCAACAGCGATTATTTACTTTTTTTTTGTTTTTGTTTGTAAATAGCAGCAAAACAAAAAAATACATAGCCAGAAATAAAAAGAAAACAATACATATAACAAAATGGGAGCTGGGGTATCAAGTCTTCTCAATACGTCTTTAGAACTTAGTATGAAAACTCAAATATATTATACAGTTTCGTACTAGCCTGATTAATATAATTATTGAAAAAAAAATTAACCAGGAAAGCGAGTCGAAAGAAAAAAAAAATTTTGCTAGACGAACTTAATGGACAGAAAAATAAATTAAAAACGTTTATATAAAATGACAAGACAAATGATATTGATATGATGGAAATATATTTTTTTTCTCTGAACTCAAAGCACCCTGAAGTTACCTTTTCTGTAAGGAGATAATCATGCAGTGATTACAGATATATACAATTTCTATGTTTATCTACAAAGTAAGAATAATAAAAACAGCAAAACAAAACAAAATATTTAAAATTTAAAAAAAAAACAGCATAATCAATACATTAGAAAATGGAAGGTAAAAATAAAATCATTCATGCAGGATGAAACTAATAAAAAATATAAAAAGGGTATAAAGCTGTAACAATATGTGTGTGACACAAAGAAGCTTTTCTTTTTTGGGTCTAGGTGCGTTCTAGTGTAAAGAAAACATGCATCGCTGGAGAAGAAGACCAAGAAGGGAGGAAGTAGTTTAGTAGCGCTCTATCCAGCTATTGGACAAGTGCCTGGGCAGTGAAAAGGTCATGCGACGGCGCGAAGAACCCGAAGAAGGAGGACGTGTTCCGTGGAGGTGATGGTGGTGGTGATGGGGGGGACGAGTTCCTTAGTCACCTGTAGTAACACCTAGTAGTCAAGGGGGAGAAAGTGTAGAGCCACATTTCAAAGTCATCATCAAATTTAATTATTATTAATTTTCAAAATTTCAAAAAAAAATAAATGTAAAGCAATCAAATATAATGTAGACTACTTATTGCTAAATAAATGAATATGGAAATAATTTTTTTTTTTTTAATTAATACATCTTCTTAAACTGTAAGTTTAAATAATAAAAAATAGTTGTCTAATTATCAAAAAGCTAATTAAATTATGAGGATTTAAAAAAAAATAGCTTACGTCCCTGAAGTTAAAATTTTCTAAACGATAAAAAGAAATGATGAACTTATAGAATACTTAACAATAAAATTATCCTCTACTTTTTTTACCTGCTATAAAAAAAACTTAACACTTAATGTACTAAAGGGGAAACTATTTAAATACGATCTTTTTTTATAATTATTATCCTTTTTTAGTCAAATAGAGACAGGCCAAAAAACATTAAAAAAAATTCTTTCTAAGTTTAATGTATATATATTTTCTTGAAAACGTCATTACATAGAAATCCTTCTATAGTTTTTTTTTGGTTACTATTAAAACTGATAACAGCGTTTCCAATCTGAAAGAAAAAAATGACTTGAATTGCCAGTTTTGATGTCATGAAATGAAATGTTTTAGTGTTACATTTAGTAAGTAGATCTATCATTTTTAGTTTAAATAGTTTATTTTAATTATATCCAAAGCCAAGGGGCCAATAAATGTAAAAAAAAATTGTATAGGACAATTGATTTTTTTTAAATGTGCTTCAAAACAAATATAGCGAAAATGAACTCGCCCATCTTAAATAGCTGAGATTTGAAAAGAAGTACTTCTAAAAAATTTATTCTTTTTCGGAATTATTTATTTTTGCGTCTTGTCTCTATTCATGGGAGGCAATCCATCTAAGTTAGCGAATTAGGGCTTTTTTTGGCCATGCAAAACAAATACATACCAGTATGAATTCGAGTGTGCTTTTGTAAGTGGGAAAGCTGCTTAAAGCCTCTCTCGCAGAACTTGCACATGTACTTGCGCTCCCCTATAATACAAAAATCGAAACAGACTTTGAGTTGTTTTGAAACTTTTTTTTCTCTTCTTATTCTTCTTGTGTTTTTATTTTCTTCTTCACTTCTAGTCTCTCAAAATAAACCAACTGTCCACTTTGTTTCTCATCAATTTCTACTTCGATTATTGAACGATAAAAATATTGTCAATGTTTTCTTTTTTTAAATTAATAACGACTCAGAATTGAAATTTGGGAAAACCTCCTTATAAAAGGAGGGCCAAAAGCTTTAATTTTTTTTACATTTATTTTTAATCTGTTAGAAAAGTTTCCAATGCTGGGGGTCTGTGCCGAGAACCAGCAGCTATTCATCTCCTTATAGGAAACTCCTAACATCTATATTTTGTTTAGTATATTATATTCACTCAAAATCTGCTCGTACGATTTTTGTTGCAAACATGTCCTTTGTAAAAAAAAAATGTTTTACCCAAATACAGATATGGCTCAGCTTGCCACCAAGGTAGATCAACAAACAGACAGAGACTTGGAGAGAGGGGGCGGGGGTAAATAAAAGACAAAGAATGAAAGACACAGAGTGGGCCTACAGAAGGCCAAGAGAATGGGTAGCCTGCGAATAAAAGACAGCTAAAGTTTTCTGGCATAGTGGTAGCCAAATATGACGCCCTCGAAGAGTCTGTTAGCAGCACACAAAAAAAAGGAAAGGCTGTAGCGAAGAGGGCCATAGTGTAGAATTATTTGGCGATGAAGGAAAATATAGAGGCCATAGTCTTTATTAAATGGCGTTTAAATATAAATAAAGATGAAGCTTATGAAAGATACAAATAAAAACTACAGGGCTTACTAAATACATACATAAGCAGTCTACGAGAAATGAAGGCAGCATGCAATACATTGAAATTGAAAACATGCACATGTAATAATATATGAATTGGTTAGAGTGCCCAATGTTAGTGAATGAACTATGATACGAGTCTATACTAATCTAGCTAAGTCCAATAAATGAACACATAAAAAAATAAAAACACACATTAAGTTAGTCTGCAAAATATTTTTTTAAAGACTGTATTTATTGAATCGATTTTTTGCTAATGTAAATGATTAAAACAGAAACAGGCCAATGTTTGTAAGAGAGCAGAAATTAGACAAAGAACACCCAATTGAATATGGTACTGCAGCCACACTACTTTTAAACTTAAACACTAACAAAAATTAAAGTTTTTCGTTTTATATTATGAGCGTTATTTGACAGTTGATTTAAACAAAAAAAAAACATATTTGTAAAGTAAAGTTTACACAGTTTAGCCCGCGCTCCATGTTTGTTTTTTAAATATGATAATTTAGAACGAAACGTACATTTAGAATTTAAAGTAAGTGTTAACGTATTCCTTTCGATGGGGCAAGTGACGCAACGTTCAATAGTTTTCCTTGTCCACGGCATACAAGGAGGGATTATGTGGCCAAAAACACACAATGCCCCAATCGCCTTTACTTTCAACTTTTAACCACAGGAATGAATGTCAGGTACACATCAGAGTAGTGTTGCCATCCGTCCCGATATATCATGGACATCCCATGTAATTGTGTTCTAAATAAAAAGTAATTATATAATTATTTTTTTTACCTCATTTCTACACCCCCATCTCAGAGTGTCCCGACGAAGTCCCAGCTAGATATGGCAACCCTAACATCAGTTAAAGGAGAGAGAGAGAGGGGGGGGGGGGGGGGTAGACTAAAGATCTACTCACCGACCCGGAAGTGGGTTGAAGACAATTCTGGCGGTTAAACAGGGATCTTACGGCAATTGACACGGCCACTGTACCCCCCACCCCCACCAATATTTGACATGAAGGGCTAGATTAATTACTTTATTTACAGTAAAGCACCGGTTCAGAATACACAGCCGTTGCGGACCACCCCTCGTCGGTTGGGGGAGGGGGGGGGAGGGACTGACGTATGTTTAAAAAAAAACTAATCTAAAAAGACCTGATGATCCATCGATAATTATATGGACAAGAACCCTCTCCCGGGGGACTTTACAACCCCCCCCCCCTCATGTATAATGAAGTGCCGCCACTAAACGGGTGTTATACAAATATAGAAAAGTGGGATAAAAGAATAAATATATCCTCTTCCATCAATCAACTAAATGATAAGTGCCGATCCATTAATTACTAATAAACATCCCGCGCAAACACACATCTACCCCCTTCCCCCCCCCCACACACACACTCCTATTAGCTTTCAAAATGTGTGTAACCCAATAGAAGGGGAAAAAAAGAAAGAATCTGACGACCTTGGCCTTCAAATATTCAATAACTCTTTTCCAAACAACAATTACGCGGAATAACTTGTAAAAATATTTCTCCAGCCCCTCAATGTTTATCTTTCAGTGTTGTGGCTGGGCACGGCCTATTTTTCTTTCATCAAAAGCCGCGCAACTAGTATCCCCCCTTTCCCTTCCTCCCCCCCCCCCCCACCTCCTTTCCCTTATCTACCATCTCAGTTATGGGATTAGGTGTGTGCGCGTGTGTGTATGTGTGTGACATGACAGGGTGGACGAGGGGCGGGAGGGGAGGTAGGGGGGAGGGGGGAACGGGCTGAAGTTGACACCGACCGTGAATAGCCTAGGAGAGATACGAGTAGGCTCAGCTAAATGAAAGCGTTGGGGATTGGAGGGGGGGGGGTGGAGCGCTGGGGGAGCTGGAAGAGAATTTCCTCTGAAACCTTTCAGAAAGTAGTATAAATCTTAAGAAAGGCGGGAAACGGAGGGAAAACGCATGACGTCCCCGATATCATTTAAATTTTCAAGGCTAGTGCTTATTATAATCATCAGTGAATCATCCCATCTATATTATAACTTATAACTACCGTATAGAGTCTTACAAACAAAATGATCCTAAAGAAGAAGTAAATTAATTTCCATAGCCTTTAAATTGCATTATTGATATGAATGATTTGCCATTTTGATGTTTCAAGCCTTACAGAATGAGAAATCCCGGTGTTAAATTTGTAAGAATTAGGGCCAGCATAAATGTGTGTATCTGTTAGGACAGTCAGCGGTGTCCGAGACATGGTGGAGGGGCCTAGAGGACGCCGCCCATTCTATAAATCGGGACTTGGTACGTAGGCCTGCATTTTAATGAATTAATAATTGTGCTCATCAATTATCTCGTGGCGTCTAGCCCTGGAGAGGCAAACGTTTTACAGCACGACATGTTTCATGTTACAGCCTGACACGTTTCATGTTTAAGACTTCCAAGAATTACATTTTACTCAATATAATTAATTATACTGTACGCCTACGCTATACAGGACAAGTGTTGCCACATTTGGGCTTTTATCGGGTGTTTGTTTCGTGCATTTATTCCTCTTTTAATTCACGTGCTGCAGAAAGCCCCCCCCCAGACAGGTGAGCACCAAAGAATTGGGGAGAAAGGGAGAAGGGGGGCAAATACACGTATACACGATCTCGGTCTTATCAAAAGATCTTATCTTCCGTCCAGCATAGACAAAATTTGCAAAGAATAGTAACGAAAGCCAGCAGGTGGCTGCTCAATACGGTCAAACGACGACCAGATCTAAGTAGGCCAAACACATTCTAACTAGGCCATTCGAACAAATGTGTGGCTAGAGTGTGCACATTTTTCGTCATCGGGCCATGTACGATTGTTGTCACAAGAATGGCCACTCATTCTGAACATCTTTTACATTATGGATGGCCTACATTTTGAATTCGCATTTTCTGGTTCGCGAGACGATAATTTGTTAAGTCGGCATTTTGCATTAATACCGAATGCCAACAACGTTAGTTCAAAAGTCAATGATGAAGAAAAGTCAATGTCAATGATGAAGAAAAGTCAATGTCAATGTAAAAGAAGAAAAGTCAATATCAATGTAAAAGAAGAAAAGTCAATGTCAATGTAAAAGAAGAAAAGTCAATGTCAATGTAAAAGAAGAAAAGTCAATGTCAATGTAAAAGAAGAAAAGTCAATGTCAATGTAAAAGAAGAAAAGTCAATGTCAATGATGAAGAAAAGTCAATGTCAATGTAAAAGAAGAAAAGTCAATGTCAATGTAAAAGAAGAAAAGTCAATGTCAATCTAAAAGAAGAAAAGTCAATGTCAATGTAAAAGAAGAAAAGTCAATGTCAATGTAAAAGAAGAAAAGTCAATGTCAATGTAAAAGAAGAAAAGTCAATGTCAATGTAAAAGAAGAAAAGTCAATGTCAATGTAAAAGAAGAAAAGTCAATGTCAATGTAAAAGAAGAAAAGTCAATGTCAATGTAAAAGAAGAAAAGTCAATGTCAATGTAAAAGAAGAAAAGTCAATGTCAATGTAAAAGAAGAAAAGTCAATGTCAGTGATAAAGAAAAGTCAATGTCAATGATGAAGAAAAGTCAATGTCAATGTAAAAGAAATAAAGTCCAGGTAAAAAGAATGTTCACAAGTTTCAGTGGAAGATAATGAGTTGTTTATTTTTAATAAGGTCTGTATTTAGCGTGTGATAAAAAAAAACGTATCTACCGGGTCTTTACTTTTCGAACGACTACGATTAAAACACCAACCAACCCGCACCCTTCATGGCCCCCGACGGTGCCAACGAAAACGCACCTACTATAAACTTTTGAGAACCAATTAGATCAAGCCAGCTTTCAATCAGGGGTATTTCTTGGGGCGCGTAGGGGGTTAGGGGGAGAGAGAGGGAGAGAGAGACCTTAATAAATGAACACGAACAATGACATAAGCAGAGAAGATAAAACGCCATTGTTAATATTTAATATAGAAACATCTAAATATTAAAGAATACTTTAAATTTAATAGCAAAGAATACTTGAGACATGAGCTAACACTGCAGAAGGAAAAGGGGGGAGTGGGGTCTAATAGGCCAGGTCTAGAGAAATCAAACATAGTGAGTGATATCTCAAGGGAAAAGTCCAAACAGGTATCTGGGGGAGGGGCGGGGAACTAAATTGGCGTCTAAGTAAAATTTTAAGTTTTCATTTTTTAGTAAGCTCACGTACGTAGATGTTAAGAAAGTGTGAGGCGTGGAGCCAGTCCAAACTTTGGCGCATGGGGCGCCCTCCCAAGACCATCGTAAATACTTACGGTGGTCTTGGCCCTCCCCCCTCCCCAACCTGTTGCGCCACTGCCTCTTTTCAAATTACGTGTTTACTCATGTCTCAACGTAAATATTCTCAATTGTACAAAAAAAATATTACTGACTTTTTAAATATTTTTTTTTAAAGCGATATTAGATAACTTGAAACATAATAATATTTAAAAAACACGAAAACAACGAAATATCGTTATCCTATAGTTTTCAGAATACGTGTTATGAAGAAAAGTAGCCGCTCAGAAAAACAAAAACAACAAAACACAACAACAACAAAATTAAAAAAAAAAAAAAACGAGTTATGGATGATGTGGATCTAGTAAAAGTTATGACGAAATGTTCAAAGTCATCTGTTGGATCCTGTGCTCTCAATGGTGGCTGACACACACAAACAGTTGAACTTTCATACCCACACAAACATACATGTAAAACTAACAGAATGTAAGAATTCGATTAACAAAGCTTGAAGTAATAATAATAGAAACTTCAACATGCCTAAACCCAGACGGGCTGTAAAAAACGTTTGGAACAAAAATATTTCTGCATGTATGTTTTAAAAAGTAAATAAATAAACTAGTTGAAAAAGTAAAAGAAAAAAAAAAGAAAAACAAGAAAGAAAAAATAAATAAATAAAACAGGACCACGCACACAAAAAAGCAGCAAGTTGAAAGATAACAAAAAGTACTAACCTGTATGAATCCGCACGTGCTGCTGGAGGTGTGAGAGTTGCTTGAATGCCCGGTCACAGAAGGAACATACGTGTTTGCGCACCCCGGTATGCACCAGGCTATGCTGGGCCAACTGCTGCTTGCTGCGGAACATCTTCAGGCAGGTCAGGCAAGGGTGGGTCTTCTCCAGCTCCCGCCCGGGCCCGTGGCCAGAGGAGGAGGCCCCGATGGAATGGTCGTCCATGAGGCCGGAGAGCGACTGGCTGGCCCTCTCCGAGAGCATGGGTATCCCGTGCGGGTGGTGCCGCCCCACCAGGTCGGCCAGGGACTCGTCGTTGCCGTGGCCCACCAGGTGCCCCGTGCTGCCGGCGCGGATCAGCCCCAGGGAGCCGAGGTGGCCCATCATTGAGTTTGGCGGGAGGGGCCCCGGCATCAGGCCCCCGTCGGGCGACTTGTTGAGATTTGAGGCCACGGCCGCTATGGTTTCCTCTATGAGTGACGTGGTAGTGTGGTGCCCCTGAGGTCGATCACCGGACGACTGGGATGAAGAGTAAACCGCGCGCGAAAGGTCACGAGCGTCATTGCGATTGTTGCTCTCGGACAGGAGCGTCGAGCCAGGCCGTGAGTGGAGCTGGCTATTGCCGCCGTCCATGCCGTAGGCCGACATCCGGCCGTTATGGTTGTTGGTGTTGTTGTCCCCGCCCATGTTCTGCGAGTGGTGGTCCACCATGTTGGGGTGCGAGTGGGACTGGTGGTCCGACATGCCTCGCATGTGAGGGGGCAGCCCGCCGTGTTGCTGCTGCTGGTCAACTGCTAGATTATGCTGGCCACCGCCCATGGAAGGCGGCCTACCACGAGATGACATGGAGTCTAACAAGTTCTGAGACTGGTCTGAATTGAAACCTCCTTGGTCCGAAAGACCGTTACCGTTGCCCCCAATGCCCACGCTGCCACGGCCATCCGAAGATAAAGAATTCCCCATCCCCCCACCATGAACGCCTCGACTGTCTCCGACTGGCGTCAAGTTCCTCATCGGCTGGTTCTGCCTGTCCGACATGGTGCCTCCACCCAGCCCGGAGAGAGGTCGGTTGCCCCCTCCGAGCGAGACAAGGTCTCTGCCCTCGTTCAGCCCTATCCTATCGTGCATCTGGTTCTGCCTCCTCCCGTTGGCCGAGACGGAGTCTAGAGTCTGGTCAGAGTTACGGGCGGTGGTCAAGTCCACCAGGGACTGCGACGAGTGGCCACCGCCGCCGGCGAGGTGCTCCAACGAGCTGCCGGTCTCGCTGAGGTCGAGCATGCTGTGCGCTGCGTGCTCGGCCATGCTGTGCGCGTGTTCTAGCGCTGAGTGCTGATCGGTCATGCTGACCACGGTGTGCTGCTCCACCAAAGACTGGCTCATCTGATGCTGCTCCGGATGCGCCTGCTGTTGATGATGTTGGCTTGGAGTGCTGAGATTCTGGGGTGGCATTTGGTGAGCAATATTCGAAGTTCCGTGCTCATCTCTGGGAAATACAAGGGGAGAAAAAGTCATGTAAATACAAATGGCGCCCACATTTCAACCTCCGTTTGTCAAAATTGGAAACTGGCATTAGTATAAAATTAATAACATATTTTTAACGAAATCATTACAAAAACATGCAAAAAAAAGTCAATGCACTTGACGTACGCGCGAGTCCAAAGCCTGCAGTGGGATTTTTCAAAATGTCTATTACATACAAATCTTCAGAGATAAATACTTTCATATTTAAATCTTCACATTAGTGTCGTCAGGTAGTCACTCAATTTAAGGGGTATGATGTTTGAATACTATTTTAATAGTAGCAACTTAATAATTGTTGAATTTTTAACTTTAAAAAAGTTTATGTTTAGGGGTATGTGAATTGTGAATAGATAATAGATAAACAGGATAAAACATTTATGTTTTGTTTTTACGAGTTTGGCATGGACACACACACACCGTTTTTTGTTTAATCTTAGCAAGACCTTTTTTATTGATTAAGCACGCAAATAAAGATTATGTATGAGAGACGAAGTTAGAGTTATAACTATTAGAACCATAAAAGTAATCAATATATATATATATATATATATACATATATAGATAGATAGATAGATATTAGATATCAATATATATATATATATATATATATTGCTGTTATATAATAGTGTGCGTGCACTTTGTTATTATGATTGTGCTTCCAAACTATATTCCCCCACAAAGCCATTTATACAAATCCAAAGACTTGCAAATCCCTATCCGACCTAGATAGAAAAAAAAAAATGTTTAAGTATCCAATAAACTGCTTTCAATCACTCTCAGCTCTTCAACATTCTTTCCCACCGCGGCTTTTTTCTTTTCAAAACCTTCCTCAACCTTATCTTCACCTTTTCTCCCTTTACACACTTGAAACACGCCGCACAGGAGGGGGTGGGGGTGGGCGGCATCATTTGAACCAGCGGGGAGGGAGGAGTGGGTGGGGAGGGAGGGGGTCAGGGCAGGGTAAGCCTTAGCGCCAGTCAAGCAAGGACAGAATCATTCGCACATGGCACACGTTGCTGCTGCCTCTAGGCTAGTTGGCTGAGAGGAGAGAGAGAGAGACTGGGGAGAGGTGAAAGTAGGAGGGAGTAGAGATTGAGAGATGTGGAGAGAGGGAAGGAGAGAGAGAAGGGTGAAGGGAAGGTGAAAAGTGCACGCTAAGTTGCTGTTAAAAGGTCAACCGACTGGACTTTTGACAGGGGCTTTTAAGAGAAGCAGTATATTCATCATGCAAATCCAGTACTTGTACTGTGGAGGGATGTTTTTTGGTTCTGTACCTGAGTTATTAATTACCGGTATACAACATGTTTAAGTACCATAAAGTGGCGATAACTTCTACCACAATTACCTTTTTTTTAATCATTATATTATAATAAGCAGTAAAACCTCTTCAATATATGAATATTAAGAGTTTTAAAAAAAAAACGAATGCTGACAAATTGTATGACCCCCATGTTCTCGTAAAAATTAATGGGTAAAACTAACGACCTCACCTGCGCAGAAGACTAAAGCCGTAGTCCCGTGCTGTGGGTTAATTAATGGTAATGGCTAAGTAGTACCCCCACCGACCGTCTCACCCTTCTCGTTTTATTTTTTCATCTTGTGAACCGCAAACAGATTATTTTACTCAATAGTACGAATATATTGAATATTTCTTAGAAAAGCGATAGCCTATTTATATAGCACAAAGGTTTTTTCGAGAAACACATATCTCAAAGAAGATACCGGTACCTATTATTGTATTGTCGTTACGCATGTATTAACCAGTAAGCTAATGTTCATATGAATATGCAATGTTAAAGGTTTCATTCACTTTGTTCGTTTAATTAAAGCACTTGAATATTTTGAATTCAATCAATCAACTCATCCTTTGCATGCATTTTTATTATGCATTAGCCAACAATATTTTGTCCTTTGCCACACACAAAGAAAGAAAAAAGTTAATGTAATTGATCTATCAAATTATTTCATTCATTTAACAGTTAAAACTGTTGTTTTTGTGTTGTTTTTTGTTTGTTTTTTTTTTGGGGGGGGGTGAGGGCGGGGGAGCTACCTGAAAATATTATTACATGTTTAGTCATGGGCTTAACGTCTATGTGCTAAGTTTCAGCTCAATAAGTTAAAAGGAACATGGGTCAATTAGCCAACCGAAGATCCGGTCGCAAATATACATAGATACATACAAAATCGTAGTTAATATAAATGATTAAAATAATTTACACTCATAAATCTTTCGGGATAAAAGATGTTTTGTGTGAAGGTGCCTTCCAGGAGAGAGGGGGGGGGGGGGGTGAGTCCAACCAGGAACAAATATATCGCAAGTTATGGATAGGTTACATACACGCAGTGAGATGTCCGTTAGATCCTATTACCTACGATTAAACTACAAACAGCACCGCACAATGCGTTTCCCTTATCTATTTGCATGCGGTGGCCCTAGGAGCGATTTTTGATTACGACTTGTCACGATTTTGTGCAGCGTAATAATCAATAGTAAGTGATGGGATTTATCTGAGTGTCTGACACTACTCAGTAGTAGTTCATTTAGCACCTATTGTTTTTTTTTTACTGAGATGCCTTTTGTTTTTTAACACTGCGAACAGCCGAGAGTGTGCAGTGCTAAAAAGGTTATTCTCAATGATGTCTATTAATGTGATACTCGTATGTATGGACAAATGCATAAACACTATTTTTCTCCCCCCCCCCCCCAAACACTTTTGTTATCCCTTATGCGATAATGAAAGCATACAAGTATAAGTACTCTTTCTTCCTAATTGGCATCCTGGCAGGGAATGGGTTGCCTGAATAAACCAGGAAAACTAGTAACTTAAGTAACATATTAACATCTTTTAAAAACAATAATAAAAAAATGCAGGAATAGACTCAGACCACGGATGAGCGTAGGAAGCAATAATCTTCTTTATATAAGTAGCGTATATAATATATAAGAAGAAATGCAAAACTAAACTAAAAAAAAATAACACTCAGTAATATTCTGCACAGAACATACCGATATATGACAAGATTTTATTAGTTAACGAAACAAAAAAAAGCTCTAATAGGATGAATTTTACAAGATTATTTTTTAAGTCATGAAAGTCATTACACATTCATCCTAGATTTAGGCCTGGAGATCGGTGGAATAAACAAACGTCTGTCTAAAGGCGCCTTTTACAAGGAGGTTTCAAGAGTGCAGGACTGTGGTTTACCGAAAGTTTTAGGAGAAAATTTACAGCTGCTGGAAATGGTGCTGGCCACACAATCTCCTAGTATGCCGTAGCCACCGAAACTGCTGAAAGCTGCTTCAGCGGCCCTAAGGATTTATTTAGTTCCATGGTGATTACTTTTATTAATTTGCCTAAAAACAACAAGTGTGCCTGATTTGCCGAAAACTTTTCTCCAATGTAATCAACAAGTGTGCCTGATTTGCCAAAAACTTTTGACCAATGTAAACAGCAAGTGTGCCTGATTTGCCAAAAACTTTTGTCCAATGTAAACAACAAGTGTGCCTGATTTTCCAAAAACTTTTGTCCAAGTTAAACAAAAAGTGTGCCTGATTTGCCAAAAACTTTTGTCCAATGTAAACAGCAAGTGTGCCTGATTTGCCAAAAACTGTTGTCCAATGTAAACAACAAGTGTGCCTGATTTGCCAAAAACTTTTGTCCAATGTAAACAGCAAGTGTGCCTGATTTGCCAAAAACTTTTGTCCAATGTAAACAACAAGTGTGCCTGATTTGCCAAAAACTTTTGTCCAAGTTAAACAACAAGTGTGCCTGATTTGCCAAAAACTTTTGTGCAATGTAAACAGCAAGTGTGCCTGATTTGCCAAAAACTTTTCTCCAATGTAAACAACAAGTGTGCCTGATTTGCCGAAAACTTTTCTCCAATGTAAACAACAAGTGTGCCTGATTTGCCAAAAACTTTTGTCCAATGTAAACAGCAAGTGTGCCTGATTTGCCAAAAACTTTTGTCCAATGTAAACAACAAGTGTGCCTGATTTGCCAAAAACTTTTGTCCAATGTAAACAACAAGTGTGCCTGATTTGCCAAAAACTTTTGTCCAATGTAAACAGCAAGTGTGCCTGATTTGCCGAAAACTTTAGTCCAATGTAAACAACAAGTGTGCCTGATTTGTCGAAAACTTTAGTCCAATGTAAACAACAAGTGTGCCTGATTTGCCAAAAACTTTTGTCCAATGTAAACAGCAAGTATGCCTGATTTGCCGAAAACTTTTGTCCAATGTAATTATTATTACAAAAAATTCCAGGTTAGAAGATATTTAAAAAAAATCATGGCAATAATTAAAAAAAAGGAGACTAGAACTTATTTTTAACTTGATCTAATAAAAAAAATATATATTTATATACATGATAAGCTGCAAAAAGTGGTGACCAGGGGCAAATTCTTTGATTTTGATAGTTTTGTATGTATTGCATCCCTTAGATATAGATAAACTCAAATGCCGCATCCCTTAGATATAGCTAAACTCAAATGCCGCATCCCTTAGATATAGTTAAACTCAAATGCCGCATCCCTTAGGCCTTAGACATAGCTAAACTCAAATGCCCCAGACCTTAACTTAGATATAGCTAAACTCAAATGCCGCATCCCATAGAACTAACTAAACTCAAACTACGCGCACATTTGTTTGGTAGTTGTTCTCTTTTGCAATCTTTGAAAAGTTACTTCTTGTTACTGTGGTAACTAAAAGGTAAAACTTGATAAGACAACCCATCTGATGGTACGTGTACGCTTGGCTTATTATGACACGCTGTGTGAAAAAACGCCAACGTTATGCAAAAAAAAAAGAAACAGCGATAACTGACGTTGCAATGCAAGGGGTGGAAAGATTACGGCCCGTGGGCAGGATGCGGCCCGCCACTATGTCGCCCGCGAGTCCCTCCAGAAGTTATAAATTATATATTTATCCAATACTCTTTCGAATTACTTTGCGAGGAGGGGGGTGAATAATAATACGTCAATTAATAATTGAAATAAGTCCGGAAATTAGCCAATTATATCTCAATGATAAAGTGAAACGCTACATTATTACATAGCTTATCAAGAAAATCAATAAATAGTAATGACGAGACATAAACACTGTCACTGTAAGTATGTTTTATCAACCACACCATTGAACGTTGTCAGTTGTCAAAAAGTAAACTGTCCAAATCATGCTGGTCCATAAGGCTAGTGAAGCAGCGTTCGCCATTTGAGGCCAGTTAAGTTTTTTTGCCTAACTAATTTCAGCTACCCATCTTCTAAGTTTGGTAAACTCAGGGACAACAGTCTCGGGGCTAAAAAAATGTACCAGCCGCTTATCCTGGATGCGGAATGGCATTTAGGAACGAGTTGCCCGCTATCACCACACTGTCCCATGCAAGATGTAAGGTTTTCGGTAGAAATATAACAATATAACGCACGCAAAAGAAGATAGTCCTCACGTTCGGGCTGACGTTGTTAGTCCTCACATTTTGGTCATTTGATCACAAACCTTTCCTTAATTTAAGTTTAAGTCTTTAAAGTTAAACAAAAAGGCTTGCTATTAACTGAACAGATTATACCTTTACCAATCTATAATCATCAACATAATGTCAATTAATTAGGAAAGAAAGCTTTTAAATCTGTCACTGCATGTAGACTCTATATAAAAAATACGCTTAAAATTTTTTTTTTTAAAGTATAGTATTTGCCATCAACGCCATCAGCAGTGATAAAACTGGGGGAGGGGGGTATATAGAAACCAATGGTTATAAACAACTCTACAATTTACCCAGCTACACCGTATCTTTGACACTAACCAAAGTCCACCTCCGCCCCCCTTCCATTTCCAGGGCTATACAATTCAGCTCTCCACATCATCCAATGCCATTAATCAGCCCGCTAGGAATCAAAGTCTCCGATTCATATGTTGAACTTCACGGGCCTGCTGCCTCCACTCCGTGCACCATTAGCTCGGGGCGGGGGGAGGCAAAGTTCTTTCTTCATAATCAATCAATCGATAGCGCCTGTTCCGTGCCAACTCTGGTCTCACGTCTTCAGCACGCGCAGCATGCCGACCCGTTTAGCACCACAGGCCTGGGTAAAATCCCTGGCCTCCAGTTTGACATTGCTTGAGCGTGTCATCCCAATATACCTATATAAGTGACATGGGGCGACCAGGCTCGCCTGGAACTAGGTCACCAAGTGCGTCCATTTATTTATATTTTTACTTTAAAATAAATCAAGTTTAGCATACTTTTTTTGTTTGTAATGAATGAACATGTGCATATACAATTTCAATAGACGTAGGAGAGAACAAATACTTTCACAAAAAGGCGTAGGGTAGTTTTTGTTGCTAGTCGTTAGTTGAAATAAGACTGATCTAATTAAGACTTTTAAACAATTGCAACATTACTTTATAAGGCTTCTCTTACTATTTATGATTTATTCAGCCTTTTAATTCAGAGTATTTTGTATATAGATCTATATTTTTATGATCGTCAACCTTTTGGGTTTTTTTTTAAGTATATCTTTTTTTCTCGTTTAAGTAAGAGCCAGTTGCATACAGCACAATGTTCATATTATAAGTTATAACTGTGTATAGCGCCATGTTCATGTTAAAACTGAGACTAGCGCCATGTTCATGTTAAAACTGTGTATAGATACATACTCAAGTAGTGATCAAAGATCTGTTTGGTTCTATAACAAATTTTTTTTTTAATGTTGAATTCGCACGAATATACGCCTTTCATTGTAAAAACTGATTAAATTTCGAATTATTTGTTTAAATTTCCCCCTGGCATCCCCTTTTATAGCGCCATTTAGTTTTAGGCTTTTCCAGCCTGAGACTTCACGTGAGGATTTTCTATCGATTTGCAATAGCACTATGAAGGTCAAAAACCGATAATCGGGTTCGAAATCGCAAAAATAGTTTTATAAAACTGAGTACAACCAAGATAGACCTAGTTCTTATGGACCTCCCATCTGCGCCATACACATATAATCATATACATCGAAAATCTAAGTTATAAATGTACTTTTTTTTAAAGCTTCAAATGAAAAGTACAACTTACAAAGCTACACATACTGGTTAATATTTCAGCACCAAAAGCGCTAACTTGGGAAAGGATTAAATTGCGATATTCATTGTCTTGGGACTAATTGGTATTCTATCTTTTTCTTTTCTCTATAGGTTTGTGGTGTATTTTCTTCGGTTTCTTAATTGTTTTGTGCGAATATGCGTGGATTAGAGAAACAGTCTCATTTGAATGCACCGTTAGTTGAAAGACTAACTTAACCCTTCGCGTACCGACCTACTTCTATCTATGCTGCCTTCAGTTCCGCTATATACGCGCCCGGGACTGTAAGGGTTAATACAGCATTAGATAGAGTTTCAAATCTAGACGTCTGCTCTTTGTTCTTCTTTTTTTTTTAATTTTTATTATATCTTACAATCCAAAATACTTTAATAATGCACTTTTCTTTGTCTATAGCTATGAATGTGTTTAAGCTGGTGGTAAAATTTAAACAAGGAACAAATGGGCCAAAGGTTGCAAACACGTTCACTAATCATAATTTGCCCTATTGGCCGCACACAGGCATTTGAATTCATTTCTATACCATAAAGTGGACCAGAGTTTTGAACATTTCAAACCGGGTTGCAACTTACTGAAGCCCCCCATAAAAACGATGGCAGTGCATGTATGTATAATTATAAACAAAGGTTGTTGTAACCCCAAAAGAGTATAAATGGCATTTGCTAATTATATCCATAGCCTACGAATAATGATAAGCCAATTGCCCAAGTATAGCTCAACATAGACTTGTTTAGAATATATATATGTATATAATATAAATAAACAGAAAGGCGATAACAGATTCGTTTTTCAGGCCTTACTAAAGTGTATGTGAAACCGTTCCAAAAATGTATCCGTACGTGATTCCACATGAAACCAAATAGCTTGTAAGGGCAAATCGTGATGCCTTATGCGATCCCTAATTGGCTAGATAAAACAAGTAAGACTCTGTTATACACAACAAGACACTGTCATAGTAATCTAATAATTCCCATGTGTAAGCACTGGCAAGGACGAAGCCGGGGTTTGTGGTGAAATGGGGGAGTGATCTGAAATTTCGCGTGACAACATTTATCAAAGTTTTCACAAATTTAGTAAAGTTTTTTTTTTTCAAAAGAATTGTGAAATTTTTATATAATGTCAAGGTTCACCCCCCTCCCATACCAGGTGGATTCGCCCCTGGGCGTCACCTAGATTCAACTTAACAGAGGGGTGTAGATGCACATTCTGTATCTTCAAATATTCTGTAGTGTACAGTGTTATAGCAAAAATGCGTTTGGAAAAGTCTTCCAATGGTATTTGGATAAGTCTTCCAATGGTATTTGGATAAGTCTTCCAATGGTATTTGGAAAATTCTTCCAATGGTATTTGGATAAGTCTTCCAATGGTATTTGGATAAGTCTTCCAATGGTATTTGGATAAGTCTTCCAATGGTATTTGGATAAGTCTTCCAATGGTATTTGGATAAGTCTTCCAATGGTATTTGGATAAGTCTTCCAATGGTATTTGGATAAGTCTTCGAATGGTATTTGGATAAGTCTTCCAATGGTATTTGGATAAGTCTTCCAATGGTATTTGGATAAGTCTTCCAATGGTATTTGGATAAATCTTCCAATGGTATTTGGAAAAGTCCTCCAATGGTATTCGGATAAGTCTTCTATTGGTTTTCACTACCACAACGACGGCAGTACACAATAGAATAGACAGTGCCCCACTGACTGACTATATATATTTGGTAACCTGGAATATTATTTTAAAAAAGCAACTGCCTCCCGGTACGCATCCCTCACTTTCAATTCGCCACTGCACAGCTGTATAACAACCCCCCCCCCCCCCCACACACACATCAAATCTAATCTTAAATCGTCAACATGTTAACTAGTCACTGGGCGAGTCTTGGTGCAATGCGATCAATCAGTACATGAGTTTTTTAGAAAACGTCACACATCATGCCGTGTTTCCATCTGATGTGCGGCCCGCGTGCGCCCGGAGATCACATTTGTTTGCCATGGGTGCAGGGCAGACCTTTGGCTCAAAATGTTGGGAAAGATATACAGATTTGGGGGAGGGAGGGGGAGAAAGAGAGAGAGAGAGAGAAAGCATCTTAAAAATTGACTAACGATAAGACATTTCAAGCATCGGTTTAGAATAAATAATGAAAACTACATGCCTGAATTATCATGCTTAGGCTTCTTATATGTTGACAATGCGCATGATCAGGTAAGACGAAGGCCTCCACAAATACAACAGCGTAATTAAATCGGGATTTGTTTTTTTTTAATTACAACTCTACACAATCGAAAAAGGTTTCAACGTGTTAGGGATTAAAAACTAAAGAAAAAACATCAAACGATTAAACCCAAAGCATGACTGGTCGACAGACGCGTGAGGAAAAGATGTTTTGGTCGGACAGGGGAGTTAGTCTTGTTGCATCGAGGAGACACATCAAAGTATGAAATATTAAAGAAATGCAAATAATATACGAATTTTATTTTACAAAGTAAAGCACAAGTACACGCATGCTTATAACATATTGTATGAAGGCAGAGAAAAGACGTGGAGTCTAATTTAGCCCAGGGAGAGTCAGGGGAGGGGTGAGAGAGAGAGAGAGGGAGCGGGGAGGGAGGGAGAGAGAAGGCTACGCACAGAACCTGTGTAGCTCTGAGCAAACTGAAAGAAACAGTGCTGTGGTTTAAAAAAGATCCCCGGTAGGCTTACGGCAAACAGCACATCATGCTCTTCGGCCCCCTCGGTTTGATAGCGAACTCGGCAGCTCTCGGCTAACACGCAACAAAAGACCAGACAGACACAACCCTCTATCCCTTGGTGTACCTTCGTGTCATGAAAATGTGTCGAGAACCATTTCGGCCACAACATGTTTAGATTTAGATATAGTCTAGTCTTCTAGTATAGTAATAGTGAAAACTAAAAGCATTTTACTAATCTTTTGAACTTCATATATTTCTGAATGTTTTTTTAAGCATGCTTAACAAAACAAAACAGAAACACAACCAATCAAGTAGGCATACATTAACTACAATCTATTTAAACATAATTCTTTTCTACCTTCTTTTTTTGTTTGTTATTAAATGAAGCATTGTAAACAGAATTGTATTTTTTTTTTATTTTTTTTTCAATTTGTATCAATTCAGACAGATAAGCATGATAAGTTCGCATGATCCGTGATGATTCAATAACAGACAACGCTATATCAGTACTAGGATTTCTCTCCGTTGCGGAAACAACTTCCGTATCAACAAAACATATATAGCTTTAAATGGTCTATGGTCCTAAAAAAAAAAATCAACTGGACACACCCCAGCCGTCCCCAGTCACTATAAAAATTCCTAGACATGTGCCCCCCCCCAACACTTTTTTTTTAAAGAGTATAATAATATGCAGACTTCCACAGAGAAAAATGTGCCTTCTCATTTTTTTTAAATAAGTTATAACACCAGATGATATCATGATTATGTCAAGATCTGAGTACAAAAAAGACTTTAAATTAGTGATGGTTAGAATGAAGAAATATAAAATCTTACCAGTGCAGTTATAAGTATCGCAGTCCTGAAAGTATGAGATCAATCGTTTGTTTTATAATTTCCCATTGATTTTTTTTTCTTGTATATCATTTTGTTTTACGCACTGTCAAAGAGTTAATAAAAGGCAGGTATATAATAAACGTACACAATAATAAATAAATATAATGCACACGCCATAAAAAGGGACCATTTCAGTTATATTAAGTTATATTCCCCTTTTAGTTAGGACTATTGAAATTCATGTTCGCTACTACAAAAGTAATATAGGCCTATATGTATAGAGTATAGACTAGGGCCTATATAATATGATGCTTTTATTAAATAACGCGTCATAAAAAATAATTAACCCAAACAATAAAAATGGCCTTGACTTGTTACGCAAAGGGTGCGAAACACTAACGGCAGACAAGGATCCCCCATTAAATATTTATCAAAATAGATTGACCTTGGCAATAAACCTACAGCTTTTTTTTTTACAAAGTGTAGGCCTATATTACTAATTACACACACAAATACAAATCAAAATGTAAATCGTTTCTCTAATTCGTTATTTATCAGCAAATCGTAATTCGTAAACCGTACTTAGATCTATAGAAGATAGGCTTACATACTAAAACATACTAAACAATATTAGTCAGTGTATTTAAATTACTTCTGCCGGTATAAGAATTCGACTTTTTTATCATTAGTTAACTCTACAATTACACAAAGAGTAAATTACTCTTTTTTTAAATACAAAAATCAAAATGATAAAAAAAAAAAAATATAGAGATATTTACAAACTTTTTCTATCATCACAGAATAATCCATGATAAGTGTCGAATCCACAATTGCAGTTTTAAAACGTCACATACTGAGGTCACGGTGTCCGAATGACGTGCATGAAAATTTAACTCCATTTTTTTTTCTCCCTACAAAATCCGAGTCCTTGGTTTCTAGGAATGCTCCATGAATGAATACAACCAAAACAATAGGCTAAAAAAAATTATGAATCACATTTGGATAATCCAGCACACTACAACACTTTGCTTTTTTTTTTTTTTTTTTAAAGTAATATTGCACATGAAAGATTCCGATTCCGAACAATATGAATTGATTTCTCAATTACATCAAACGTAAAGCATCCCAATTAATTATTCATATTAGACTGAAAACGGAAGAAAAAAATCAGCCCCGTTTAAAAAAAAAAAGTGCCAAGGGAAAAAAATGATGGGGGGAAATCGGGGGAGGGAGAAAATGGAAGAACGGGCCAAAACGAATGGACAAAATAAACAAAGAATGATACAAGAAATAAAAGAACCACACTACTACTAGTCTGAGTAGGAGAGAGTGAGAGAATGAGAAAAAGGGTCTCGCTGAAAAAAAATCCGGGGGAAAAAATATTCAGCTCGAGGAAGGGAGAAGCAGGCGACTAAAAAAAGAACGTCTTGATGAACCTATTTCCCACCTCGCCCCTTCCTCTCCTACCCCCCGCTCCCTTCCCCTCGCTGCAACGCTCCGTATTGGAAGCTTGAGCCGAGCGCGAGAGGTCTGCCATAGCCATTATATTCGCTCGCTACCGTTCTCAGAGAGAGAAAAAAAAAATGCGCTTAGATAAATACGAGTAGGAGAGTGAAGCGAGGTCAGAATTCGATGCGGTGAAAACATTTGGCTGTACCAAACGAGTAAACCTGGTAGAAACGTCTGCTAAATAGAAAAAAGCAATGTACACGAACGAACCTTTAACATGTGAATATTTAACACTACACATTTGGATAGACCTAAAGCCGTGCAATTTGAATTGTATCAAGCGTTACAAAAAAATAGAATTCGGTGTAAGAAAATCGATCTATATGTAATGAAAATATCAGACATCATTCTATCTTTCAGAAAAAAAAAAGAAAAGTGTAAATTACTTTACTATACAAATTTTTGTTCATACGAGAGAAATATTGAACAGTGCTCTAATATTAACCGGGTTGTTCTATTCTAATAACCAGTCGGTGTTCTATTCCAATCATTACACAGTGCTAAAGTCGAACGGTGGAACGTTTATTAGAAGGAAAACGTCAGCTATGGCTTGCAGTGTTATAGAACGTTGCACAAGAGTATCGATTTTTTCCTCTCCTATTCCCTCATCACAGAGAGGGAGGGAGGGGGGAGAGAGAGGGAAAGACTGGGCCCAACTAGGCAGAATGCATTCACTGCATCCCTGACTACTGAGCCCTCCCTTGTCCCGTCCCCCCCCCCTTTACCCTCCCTCACTCCCCTTGGGGGAAAAAGTCATAAAAGACAAACTCTGACACAGGCGAGAAGGGGCGGGAAGAGCTGGCGCGCTGGAGGGAGAGAGAGGGGGGGGGGAAAACACAACTGGGACCGCCGACTGAACGCGAGGAAGGGAGAAAAAGGAATGCCGTGTCCGTCTGTCCGTTTGCGTGGCTGGTTGGTTCAATGATTCGGTCTGGCCTTGCCCAGGTTTATGTTGGCGCGCGAAGAGAGGGGGGAAGGATAGACAGCTGGAACAAAACGAGTTGATAGACAGACGGAGCACACTGAATGATGGGGCGGAGAAAGTATGAAGAAGATAGCGGGAAAAACGATAACGGAACAAGAGGGGGGGGGAATTCAAACTTGACGGTAGAATGTAAAAAGTGTATAGTTTGCTTTTTATTTCCACCTCTTTCTATACATTACATACAATGTATCTCTACACTACATACAGTGTATACCGTCCACAGTACCTGATGAACGATCTTTAGTTTAAGATTTGCTCATAATATAAGCCAACAGCTCTGCCCAGTCTATCAAATTAGGCATGTGGTCGAATTAAGACTCTAGATCTATATATATGCTGCAAAAATCAAATAGCAGGGAGATTAAAAGATTGTACAATGCATCCCATATAAATTAATACCAGAGCGGAAATAAAGGTTCGGGGATAGCTCTATGATATATCATCAACATAATAAACTCTGGTCCGGCTTAGCCAGTACCACCACCACCGTAATACAAAGTAGTAACCAACCCAAATTGAAAGAAAGAGGGGGAAAAAAGACATCTTTCATCTTCGTAAAAGCCAAAACAAGAAAGAGGGCTCGTGAATAAAAGATCAGGCTGACTGGAACAAGGGGCAGAATGAACTGATTTAGCCGAGCATACAGATCAAATCAGGACACTTTTTCTTCTCTTCCCGTCGAGTCGAAAAAAGGGGCGAGTGGGCCGTGTGAGTGAGTGAGAGTGGAGTGTCAACGATGAATTGATTTGGTAAAATGTTAAAAGAAAGTTTTAGAAAGTGCGCTTGTTGAGTAACAGCAGACGACCGATAATACATTCGAACAAGATTTTGCGCAAGTTATCGGTATTCACTAGTGTGCTTTTATTAAATGCCCGTCGTTTCATATGGCATCGAAACAACTTACAAACCCCGAAAAACTACACAGCAGGGGTCGGCAACCTTTTTGATAATGGTGTGCCAAAGTACAAATTTCTATGACTACTTTATTCAGCATAGCCTACAGTCTAATCATCTTCCCGCTCTATTCTTGTAGAAGCGACTTGAATTGTTTTAGGGTTGTTTTTTCACGTGCCATTGAAAATCGCTCTGAGTGCCAAGTCTGGCAAGGGTTCCGCATGTTTCCGACTACTGAACTGCAACACTGTTACATTAAGATTTCTAATGCAGACTCCCCTCTCCAACCTCCATTATAAAACAAGGAATAAGGTACCATAATCATGCAGGGGTAATAATACTATTATTAATAGTGTGCCAAGGAAGTGTTTCTAATTCATTCAGTGTGCCAAAAGCCTGCACATTGGCCTGCTCTTTTCTTGTAAAAGAGACTTGCAATACCATTTAGTATATTCCGCGTGCCATTGAAAATTACTCTGCGTGTCAAGTATGGCACGCGTGCTGTAGGTTGCCGACCCCTGCGGCATAATGTATTCATTACAACTATACAAGATAACCGACGCGCCGTTAAATTGTAAAGGTATTGTTTTGTAATGTTTTAAACCTAATATTTACCAGTGCTGCTAGTTCAAAGCTGACGTAACTGGGCCACACAGCGTGCCGACTAATAATAATAATAATCGAGCGTGTCCGAAACTAATAAATCTAGAGGAACATAATCCAGGAAAGTTTTTTTTTAATTTTCAGCTTACCTAGCAATAAACTCTTCGGTGTAGGCCTACGCTCTATACACGATGTTTAGTCGAGCAATTTTAGTTCCGGAGTAGATCACTACAACTACAAGCGGCCATTCTGCCTTGTCGTTGGCGACGGGTCTACATTTCACTGGGACTCAACGATTCGTACATTTAAAGATTTATTTTCAATCCTACATACGTTTGTCCAATAATTGCTTTCTACATCGAGCGCGAACTAACCACTAACCACGGATTCAATACGGAGACAGCCGAGAAGAATTTCAGGAGAAAAAAGGTTTGCAATGGAAGAAAAAAAAGAAGAAGCACGATTTCGGGAGAGAAAATTAGTCCCGACCCCTAAAGAGTGTCACGAGTCTTTTATGAAGCATCGATCCAATGGTAGGAGCGTTGCAATGAATGATTAAAAGAAAAAGAAAAGATTATAACGGCGAGCCCAATTTAAAAATACAAAAATGTGACCACAAAACATTGTGTCAACAAACTCACCACAGAGCTCGACATTCGTCTTTTAAGTAGCCACCACAATTTTGACACTTCAAAGCGTATCACTCTATACCAATACCGTGCTACTGATGATAGGATCGCTAATGTGTCGAATAGATTTCTGGTAGTAAATCGATATTTTCAAGTTCTTTTAGTAAAAAAAAATAAAAAAATTTAATGTCACACGTAGAAATGCATTATGCTATTTTCCCGATCAGTTCTGTGAATTGAGAAATTCACACGCCATGTCCCACTACTCTGCCAAAAATAGTTCACTTACAAACAACAGCAGAAGGATCGGGCATTACGTGATGCACAAAATCTCTCAAAGTTAACCTTAGACTTAGACGCCCGTTATATACACGCAGTCTGAAACTATCGGTAAGTCATTACGGAAACAAATGACACAAACGAACGCTTCAAACCAGAGATCTTCTCGTCCACCAACCAAGTAACGTCACTTTATATAGGAGAATTGAAACCGATTAACGAGTTTTTAATTGCCCCATATCCCCCACCCACACAAACACACACTTTTTCCTTTTGCTATTACTATTAAATCCCTCTTTTTGGTTTTACTATGACTATGAGAACAACACGTGCACATATTTATAATAATAGATCGAACATTAAAAAAAAACATTTCAGATTATTTCGATTCTCGGGGTTAGCTTGAAAGAGTTCATCAATGTTATTATAAAGACGGACAATGGCACCGTGTGGCCATTACAATGTCCAGTCGCCTTTATATGAAACAACCGATGTCAAGTACCCATTTAGGTCCGGCTAGATCTAGGATGAACCTCCACATGTATCCCCTTTTTATTATAATCGAGGCAACCCCCCTTTTTCTTTCTTCATTTCAGTAATATTAAAAGTAGGCTATTCAATGGAGAGGGAAAAGACTACCTTGTGACTTGGTTTTACTTTACGTATGCGTCGAGGCATTCGCATAGGCGGCATATCAGTATCTGTGTGAGGGCGGGGGATAATGATGGCCAGGGACTATCAATCAGGTGTGAGTGCTTACGTGGATAGTGTGTGTGTTGTGTGTCCAGTGTCCACACGCGGTCAATTACGAACGCCTAAAAGATGTGCTATTTATATCCGAATACTTTTCAAGGCTCAACAGCACAGGCGCGGACAAACACGCTCACCCCCCCCCCCCCCCCCCGTCGGAACGTGGGATGGACAGAGTGCATAACCCCTTTGCGGGGAAACAACATTTAAAAAGAAATAGAAGCATTGAAAAAGAGTGAGAGAGAGAGAGAGCGCGCGCGCGCGAACAAATGAATGAACAGCGATTCCATCGCGACAGTAAGGGTCAGCAGGCTTACGGAATAATTGACATTTTTACCCCGGAGAGAGGGAAAAAAGTACACGGCTAGTAGGAGAGGGGGAGGAGAGGGCCGGTGAACCAAATACTTTTTAGCTCACCCCCTCCCTCTCTCTACCAGTCTTTTTTATCCTCGCCACCGCCAGCACAGCCTCACCCTCTCTCTCAGCTACTCCCCTCTCCAGGACATTGATTTTTCTTTTTAGCCGACCGACCTAACAGTATGATAGACAGACCGTTAACGGAATGATGGAAGGCACAGAGAGACCGTGCGGGGGTTGAGCTGGGTGACCTACCGCACAAAGGATGGACTGACCTAGCGGTGGGTGGACCTAACGTGGGTAGGACTTTTAAACAGACAGGAAAGGGGAGGGGGGGACTTCGCGCGTAAAAAAAAAAAAAGATTTATTTAAAAAAAAATTCTATCGGACCTGTTGTCGTGTGAGAATTGAGAATGATGAGTGAGTGGACCTTAAGACACTATAGACCTTCAGCGACAAGAACTTTTATACATTATTATAGAAGACTAGACACTGATGGAGACACCTATTTTAAAACCAGACAGTGTAATACAATCTCTTAGTCAACTCGGCAGGGACAAACAATACATGGAAACGGCATTGTTTTTAAACGTATGAAATATGATTATATATGTATTAAAAACGGCATCGTTTTTAAAAGTATGAAATATGATATTATTACGGAAAATCGGATATATATTGTATGCATGTATATAATATGTAAGCCTATGTGTGAGTGTGTATATATATACATTTTATAATATATAGGCCTATAGCGGTGTATGTATGTGTATATATATGTGTATATATATATATGTATATATATATATGTGTGTGTGTGTAGAGGGAAAGTCTGGGAGAGTGTACATTACCATCCCCATGATTACTAAAGGCTATAGTATGATATGGCCTGATTATTTATCAAATGTCTGGGTATTAAATATTGCATTTACATAAGGGCTAGTGAATGTTGTGGTCGGTTTTCTCCACTAGCTCAGCCAACCCATTCCATAGTCCAATAAAAATGACCTAAAAGAAGAGTGATTTTGCCTACATCTTCCTACAGATGATTAGGCCTACCGAGTTGTCTGTAAAGAGAATTTAATGCTTTAGTTGCATTTTAAAACAGTGATTTTTTTTATCAATTATCCAAGTTAATTTTTTTATAACGGTGTTACACCTGTTAGGTGTTACACCTGTTAGTTGTGACTATTCAGATGTAATAAGTATTATAACCTGTTTTAACCTGTGGCTTACTTTTTTTTGTATGTGTTTTTTTTCTGGAGGTGTATCAGACAAAAAACAACAACAAAATGTCTCACTAGTAAATCCAAGTAAAATTTGACATTTTTCTTCTTGTCACATTTTCAGAAATGTCTTTATTTAAACCTGTTTATTGACATTTCATTTTTTTCCTCATATCAACCATGGAATACAATTGTTTTGGTGTTCTTTTATTTATAAATTATAAGGAATCGTTTTTGCATTTTTTTTTCTTTGATTACTGGTTTTCCATTAAAAAATAGTTCTTATTCTTAATTATTCACCATTCATTGAACCCTAATTCTCCAATAGCACTTTAAGGAAGCACTGGTTTAATCTGTATATGTATTAAAAAAATAAAGAAATACCAGTTGATTGTAGACTCATTACCCAATAGCACTTTAGGGAACCACTGGTTTAATCTGTATATGTATTAAAAAAATAAAGAAATACCAGTTGATTGTAGACTCATTACCCAATAGCACTTTAGGGAACCACTGGTTTAATCTGTATATGTATTTAAAAAATAAAGAAATACCAGTTGATTGTAGACTCATTACCCAATAGCACTTTAGGGGACCACTGGTTTAATCTGTATATGTATTAAAAAAATAAAGAAATACCAGTTGATTGTAGACTCATTACCCAATAGCACTTTAGGGAACCACTGGTTTAATCTGTATATGTATTTAAAAAATAAAGAAATACCAGTTGATTGTAGACTCATTACCCAATAGCACTTTAGGGGACCACTGGTTTAATCTGTATATGTATTTAAAAAATAAAGAAATACCAGTTGATTGTAGACTCATTACCCAATAGCACTTTAGGGGACCACTGGTTTAATCTGTATATGTATTAAAAAAATAAAGAAATACCAGTTGATTGTAGACTCATTACCCAATAGCACTTTAGGGAACCACTGGTTTAATCTGTATATGTATTAAAAAAATAAAGAAATACCAGTTGATTGTAGACTCATTACCCAATAGCACTTTAGGGGACCACTGGTTTAATCTGTATATATATTAAAAAAATAAAGAAATACCAGTTGATTGTAAAGCCCATATAATTTTTTTTTAAAGAAAGCCAAATTACATTTAATTGTCAGCCATCCTTGAACTTACTGTTGGTGGATTTTTTCAATCACCCAGATAAATTGAACAGTTTGGACATCCTGTGACATACACCAAATGACCATAAAAAAAACATACCATTTCACTAACTTTACCATTGTGGACACCAAAACTACGGTAGTTTATGATCTAATTTTTTCTAACCATGACTCCAGAGAATCTCTTGATACAATACAGTGACAAACTACCCTGAACTGAGTTCATGTTAAAGACAATTTAGACTTTCAACAAGAATGTAAAACATTTTTCTTTACTTTGTCCAAATAAAATAAAGTTTGATTCCTGGTCAGAACTGACTAGTTTCAATGTCACTTATTCACCTTTAAAAACAAAATGAATGGATGAACTAGATCTATCTTTTAATGGGTGTCTTAGATAAAAGGAATGAAGTAACATCAGCAGGCATTATTATGTACAAGTTAAATACAGCTTGATTGTCATTGCAGAGTTTCAGTCATTCATCTTTCTGACATACACATTTGAAATAAATTGATGTTGAGTATATTTTATTCACAATTATTTTTTAAATAGACTGATATTTATAATGTATATACATATTGTATAATATTATGAGCTCTAGATTTAAAACAGAGGCACGGATGGTTTGCCCAGTTTGAAATATCTACAGTACTTTGTCCTATAAGGATGAGGCACAATGGCAGAGCGTAATGACCAGGTGAAAGAATAAAGCCACTGCTAAGTCCCAATTGCATGTCGTAACAGGTGACTAAAAGGGGGTTGTGCATTGAGTATAACCTGGGCACGTCCAACTTATATCCCTTTTTGGGGCTGGTCAATAAACTTCCAAATTGCACTACCCTGGATAGAGGTTTTTCTGCGCCTCCTGTTGGGGGGCTCTGGTGGTGGTGGCATGGAGACACAGTAGTGTAATGTTGGTAGGGCGGGCCTGGATCCAGGATGCAACGAATCCACATAGCATTCCCAGAATCAATATACATAATAACCGTGAGTTTGTTTATATATATGTTTATAAATTTATTTATTTATATGTTTGTTCACTATAGGCTCCTAGGCCGTTTGACAGATTGGCACAAAAGTAAAATGTATAAATTGGAAACATCCTCCAAAATATTTTTTTTAGATGAACAATATTGCTTAATTCGTCAATTTAATTTGTTTAATAAAAGTAGGCCTATTACTTGTCACTGTATGTTAAGGTTCTAAACTGAGCGCCTTCAGAATAATGTTCCTTGAATGCATCAATAATGCTTTCACACCGTTCATTTACTATGTTGAACGCGAGAACTTATCGGGTTTTCCCAATTTATGCCTGCTTTTAAAAAAAGTTACACACTCTTAACAAAACACATTGTAGAGTCTAATCATTCGTTTCTCTGTCATTTTGATGGGCATAACCACTAGCCTAAATATAAAAAGGCACATCTGAGTGTCCTAATCATTTGAGGAGCTCTGTGGATGGCGCAGAATGGACTATAGGCCAACCCTAGTTCAGCCCACAGAAACCAGATCCTGGAGTACTGCTTGCAGGTATTGGGCGCAAAAATGTAAATTCTCTCGAACTGCGGGCTTGGATAAAAAGCCCCAAATAAAAACCCAGAATAACAATGCCAGAGAAACCCATATGTTTGTCTGACATTGACTACTAAAGAGAGGACTGGCTAACAGAAGAAGAATCTCAATTATTTATTAAATTAAAAAGAAAATAACATTCTAGTATTAAATGACACAATATGATGTAGATCCTATATTACTAATATTACACTAAACCAATATAATATAACAATTTGCTTGAATTTTTGCAGCACAGGAAAACCCTTACTGTATAGAGCATATTGAACATATTTAATGAAAAGTACTTAGGAACATTATATATAATAGATTTTCAAGTCATTATAGTTTGTATGAACGAGATTCAATGATTTAAAAACAACTAAGATTCTATGATTTAAAAACAACTACCGTATATAACTGCACTTTTTTACCAAAGCTTTCTACAAAAAGTAGGTTTTCTTTTAAAGTTTGCAAAAAAAATCACTAATCTGTCATATAGTTCGCTACATCACCAGTATCGATGATTGTAGTGATAAAGAATTACTAGGATATGCTTAGGCCTACATTTTACATGAAAATCTTTATGTAAGACCTTTGACTTAATTTTTAGATCAAGCCTCTAAATTTAATTCAGACTTTGCAAATGCAAAGAGAACTTGAGAAAAGGGCAAACTGAACGAAAGAAAAGCTTTCGCCACTTTGCGAGCAGGCGCACTTTGTCAGGTAATATCACTGGCCGGGTGACGTTTCTAAAAAATAGTCTGCTCGCGAGAAAACATTTTAAAACAACAGTTGATGTAAACATGTTTTAGACTACATCTACAGTTGATCAAGCACAAGTTTATTAATTTAATTCTGATCTAAAGAACTTTATTTTGGGAAACAGTTATAGTTTATAACGCAAATAGTCATTTCTTTAACAGAAAAAAAAATGTAACTTACTGGTACCGAAGGTTTAGACCAAGGCCTTCACAATAACCAAAGCTTACGCCACTAATTAACATTCCAAAGCACAACCAAATAAATAAATACTTTAAAATACATTCCAAAATGAATTAAACACTTCTTTTCACTAAAGTATATCCTTCTTTACTAAATGTGGCATGCAATTAATATGGCAATATTATTACCCATACTAAATAAAATGGGGCACGGTAGCCGAGCGGCAGCGCGTTCGACTGGCGATCTGAAGGTACTGGGCTCGAATCCTGGTGAAGCCGGGATTTTTCCCCAAGACTTGAGGGTGTCCCTGAGTCTACCCAGCTCTGATGGGTACCTGACATTAGTTGGGGTAAAGTAAAGGCGGCTGGGCAGTATACTGGCCACACATCCCCTTGTATGCAGTGGCCACAGAAACTGGTGAACACTGCTTCACCAGCCCTATGATCAGTTTGGTCCGAAGGGTACTTTACTTTACTAAATAAAAAAATCACAAAATATGAAGCATGTTCTCATTATTGTTTATCACTATTACTATTACACAAACACAATGAAAACATGCTGTAAACATAAAATCCGGATGTTGTTCAAAGGGAAATCATTCCAGATTCGATAAAACTAAAAAGTTAGATAAAAAGAATAAATAAGAAATTAACAAAAAAAAAACTAATCTCATATATCGATATGAAAAATAAATATGACTTTTTAAAATTTTTGAGTAAAGATTAGGGGTGCGACTAATACGCAGATCAACGACAACATATAAGAAAAATAATCCTAAACTAAGGGTGCGACTTATACACTGGGGGCGACTTATCTGCTCATATATTTGTTAATTCAACAGCATATATGTGATATAATAAAAATTACTTGTGGGGCAGTTTCCAAATCAATGCAATTAACTTTGTGACTTTTAATCTAACTGCATAAGAGTCTAAAATATTTAGCAGTATTTTCTTATACATATATATATTTTCGTCTGTTGTTCGTTGTCTGTATTCTGTAACTATCATCAGCGCATTGAACTGTCATCAACAGGATATGCACTATACAAGCACTATTATTATTATCATTAGAAAACAAACAAAGTGTTATATATTATATATATAGATAGAACATTTATACATACTTAGGGTAATTATATATGTTGATTATACAAGTCTTGGTCTGTGGTTCCTTCCTGTCAAAATACTCTCTAACTTTATCTACACAGTTGTTGGAAACTCTAACCCTTTCACAAAATAATTACATAGAGCTAAAAGGAATTTCAAGTATAATAACAGACAGTTGCCTTTGTGTGAATCAGGACATTAAATGCCATGCAAATTAGATTTAACATTTATTATTACGGCTTTCCTGCCCTGTGACTTAACGGGGGGGGCGAAGAATTTTTCGGAATGATAAGAATAATTATATGTATACAAACAATAATAGGTTTAACATCCCTACCTATAATTTTAAAAAAAATGAAATAAAAAAAAAAGAAAATTGATCAATTTGTTAGTAAAAAAAAATGTTAAATGTTTCAATGAAGGCAGGCTTAATTATTCCCATATCACTTTATAAAGTCTGCATTTCTCAAACCAAGGACAGGATGATCCTGGAGACACAGGAGTATGGACATTGTTCTTAATGCAGCCTTGCACTTTTTTAAAGGCAATGAATGATCTTTTCATGTAGGCTGGTGCACAAAATAAAATGGGAAGAGAAAGGGACAACACAAATGTATATTTTTACTATATAGCTAAAGTTTAAACAATGCCAGGGGGTGGAAAATGAATTTTATCAAAGTTCATTGATTACATCCATTAAATTTTTATCAAACTTATAATTTATTAATCACAAATGACATGCATGGGCAGTGAGTGTTTTATCCATGCCCCCCCCAAGTCTGGGACTTTTAGACCTATAGTAGCCTAGCATAATTATTTTTAAATTTAATAATATAGTATAGGTGTGGGGGGAGAGGAACTGTCTCAATTTTTGTTTCAAACAAGCATTTTTACAAATATTTTTTTTCTTATTTATTTATTTTCATCTTTTTTTTAAAAAAATATGTAGGAAATCAAAATTTACATTTCCCTATAAATAATTAGCAGAAACATTAGATCTAGGTTAAAATAGTTCAGGGAAAAATAATAATGTAGCTTTCAAAACTTTCAGAATTAACTTGCCTCTTACTTTTGCCCTT
Source organism: Anisus vortex (assembly GCA_949126835.1). Taxonomy (NCBI): domain Eukaryota; kingdom Metazoa; phylum Mollusca; class Gastropoda; family Planorbidae; genus Anisus; species Anisus vortex. The sequence goes on along the minus strand of OX421507.1, from coordinate 11,079,936 downwards.
CCACCGTGCACTATTCCCCCCTCCCAACAAACACACACCTCACCAAATGCTCCCCTCTCCTTTTTTACAGTATGTTACTGTTACCCCTGCTTCCTACAAATCATGCACTATTGCCTCTATTTCCCCCCCCTACACACACACACACTGACATCACTGGTCATAGTTCATGGTCATAGAGTTTTAGTATTGAGTTTATTAAATGATAAAGTATATCATACAGTATATGACTGACAAATGGGTATACTTTATATAGGCCGATATAATATAGGCCTACTATATATTTTATCATTAGGCCTAAGCCTATACCCTATACTATACTATATTCCATAGTTCTATAGACTATAGAGGCTAAATAGTATGCTTTATGAAATGTAGGTGTATATTATATGTACTTGTCTGAACATTTAAGACATTTAAATTCAACCCCAATTTTAAGTTTAAGTGTTAGGTAGCAAACTAGAATTTCTAGTAGAAAAAAGATCTATTGGCTATCTATTGATATCGGATAATTGAATTTTAAATTAATAAAATAACTAATAATAATAGGCATAAATAAAGCCTAAGACGCCTAATTCCTAATTAATCAAAAATAAAAAGCGCCAAATACTAAAAATATTTTCTTAAACAATGTGGGAGGGGGGGCAATAATAGTGTACTGGAATTCTTGTTTTGATGTGTAAATTGATGATTTGTTAATAAAACTAACGAAGTAAGGAGCCTTTAGCACTGATTGGCAGACATTTAGTTTGACCCGTCCGGACCATTTGATTGGCTACCCGCCTTACTGAGCATACATAGCATACGCTACGAATTGTTAATGTTGTCTACGCATCAATTAAACAATCTTAGAAAGGCAGAAAGTAAACTGCAACTTTTTTGCTTATCCACAAGCCTTTAATACTTATCAAATTCAATTTTATTTACAAATATTATATAAATATAAACAATAGTGTGTCACTACTAAGTTCAAATCGACAGACAGATTACTGTTGATAAATGATGCTGATGCAAATTAATATTATTAATAAATGTGAAATAGACTTGACTTACTGCAAAGAACTTACTGGTGATGTTCCTCAACATTTAGCGAAATTATTGACTGTGTTTCTGTAAAAATCATGATGCATTTGCAATCCTTAATATTTCAGGACTATATGTCGAAATAATAATTGTCCTTTTACATTTTTTTCAGATTCAGGTACATGTAGTCGGAAGTTGATACTGTCCATTTTTCAAAAAGTTTAACGCATTAAAATAAGACAAATATGCGAAACAAACTTATCATGAATTTTTCTCTGTCTTACATTCTCTCTTCGATCATCCTATGTGTTGTACGTTGTTGTTTTTTTAAATTTCCATTGTTGCCGTTTTTTTTATTAACGTCCCCTATCTTTTCTATTCATATTCTACCCACTTAATATTTAGACACCCTTCTTCTTTTGCGGTAGTGAAATCGTGAAAATTTAACACACCAAAAATGCTTTGCATCTTAGTTGGCTTTATTAGTTATATACTATATATAACATTTGAACAATGATATAAAGAAAAAAATGTGTGAGTTGTCAAATATGTTTCATTATTATTAGATCTATTAATACTTTCAACTCTCCTTATTACTGGCAAAGGCATTGGCATGTTAAAGTATAGCCTAAATTAATGTTAAGCTCAAGCTGGGACAAAATAATTATACACCCACCCTCGCCCAACTCCTCCAAAAAGCACAAAACAACCAAATCCCATCTATAGTCTTATTATAATATTGTTTAAAGCAGGGGTCTCAAACATGTGCAACACGGCATGCTTGGAGTGCTAGGACATGCTGTGTGGCACGCAATTTTGGATTTTCCAAAATGTACAATTCATTGTTTTTTTTTTACATTAACTTTAAAAACGTCATTCTATATAGCTGTTAGAAATTCTACATGTGTAGGCCTATAATGTGTTGGAGTTGATGTTGAATTAAAATTGATCTCCAGTCAGCCTATCAATGTTCTGTTTCAGGAAAAAATAAACAAGAATAAAATAGGCCTACTATCGAAGGGTAAATATAGATTTTCCCCATTCAAATGGGTAAATTATTTATTTTAAAAATATTTCTTCCCGAGTGGCATTTTCAGGCATGAAATGGGTTGCCTGAACAAACCAGGAAAACCATTAACTTAACATCATTTAAAACACTAATCAAAATGCAAGACTAGACACAGACCACGTTAAGGATGAGAGTAAGTAAGTAAGTAAAGTATTCCGTCATCGGACCAAATTGATCCATTGGCCCGCAAAAATCTTAAAATTTATGTAGCCTAAGAAGCGTCTGTAACAGATAAGATAAAAATTGATGACAACGTCTTGCTTGTCAAACAACCCATCGCTGTTTCGAACTACCCAGCGCACACAACGCGTCGTATCGACGTGGGGGGGGGACGTGGTTTGCACGTGTTTTCGTGGTTTCCACGTTTTTTCCCCCGTCGATACGACGTGGTGTGCCCGCTGGGGAGAAAGGTAGGCTAATTATAACAAGAAGCTACCATAAGCGGCACTTCGAAACAAATTTGTAAGAAAAGTAGCCTACCATTGGGCCAATTTGATCATCGGGCCAGTGAAGCAGCGTTTACAAGTTTCTGTGGCCACGGCATACTAGGGATGTGTGGCCAGCACAATGCCCAGCAGCCTTATTTAGGCCTACTTATTTACCCCGACTAATAATATTTCAGGTGCCCATCAGAGCTTGGTAGACTCAGGGACGCCTTCGAGTCCAGAGAAAAAAAAATCCTAGCCTTCACCAGGATTCGAACCCAGGACCTTCGGTACGCCAGTCGAACGCACCTCGACCACCGTGCCCCTAATGCAACTGAAATCAGATTTGTGCTAAGAAAGCGGTATAACATAACAGTAAGCGGTATAACATAACAGAAAGCGGTATAACATAACAGAAAGCGGTATAACATAACAGAAAGCGGTATAACATAACAGAAAGCGGTATAACATAACAGAAAGCGGTATAACATAACAGTAAGCGGTATAACATAACAGAAAGCGGTATAACATAACAGAAAGCGGTATAACATAACAGAAAACGGTATAACATAACAGAAAGCGGTATAACATAACAGAAAGCGGTATAACATAACAGTAAGCGGTATAACATAACAGTAAGCGGTATAACATAACAAAAAGCGGTATAACATAACAGAAAGCGGTGTAACATAACAGAAAGCGGTATAACATAACAGTAAGCGGTATAACATAACAGAAAGCGGTATAACATAACAGTAAGCGGTATAACATAACAGTGTAATTTAACTTGCAAGAAAGTTACAGTAGAGAGCAGCCCATAAATGACTTCACGCCCCCCCCTCCCCAACCCATCGTCACATTTTTCTTTGTTTCTTCAGGACTCAAAGACGATGTCTGTGAAACACCGTACGAGAGTAGGCCTAATGCTTTTTCTTTCTCGGGCTGAGATTTCTGCCTTATTTTAAACCTGATTTAAGATAAGCGGTGGCAAGCCAAGCATGATGTGCAGAAAGTCATCGGTCCAACCTCTGTCCAAGCCGATGCTAGCCCCATGTTAGCCGCCTATAGATCTAGACTAGACGGTTGTAAGTTTGTTCGACTTGCTCCATCCGGCCCCTATAGAGTCATCGGGGCCTGCCTCGTATGTCTGTAAATATTATAGTCTGAGTGTGCGCCAGCCAAGCGGATTTTGTTTGCCTGTTACCGTCGAGAGCGAACACACCCCCTCAAGGTCGTCATTGATCCCAAGGACATGACACCATGAGGTCAAGGACATGACAGTATACCCTTCCTGACGTCGCATAACGCCGCACCCATTCCGGAAATCCAGAGTTCGTCACGGCAATGTAACGCCCCACCACCACGGTCCACAGGACAAGTTATCTTAGCCCGCCATGCTCCGCGGTGGAATGACCAATTCTCACCCACTGAGATTGGGGTCGAGGCATTGATTAGTCCTACTGCGACCTCAGTCCCGTGAATTATTTCACCGGTCTGACTCCGGGAACCAGTTGTTTACATACTTCGCCAGCTTAAAATTTGAGGCTCATGATGGGTAGGCTACAGAAGTTACCCGGTCATCGTCACACACAAAAAAAGCACTACCATCTTATCTTTAGACCTCTTCCAGTTTGAAGTCATAATTAAAGCTCTGAATCGGATAATCCTTTTGGAGTTTATACTTATGATGAATGTCTGGGCTTTCCTGGAGGTGGGATTGGTTGTCCTTAGGACTTGCGGTTACATTAGTTTTTAACAGTTAATCATAATCAGAACGTCGATCCCTGTTGATTAGATCTAAGATATATGGGTGTAGGTGTTACTAAGGTAGCCTATACTGATAAGATTTTGGTCTATTTAGGAATTCTTTGATAAGATGAACCCATCTGTTCAGCTGCTGCTCTTAACTGTTGATAGTCCTCCCTAATTACTAAAAGTTGTAGGCCTAGACAATCTTTTAATTATTATTCTTCGTTCTCAAGTGTTATGATTGGTGGAGGAATTATGAACTGTGTGGTGGCTGTCAGTCAGTTGCTCCAGTCCACAATAAAGTTTCTAATTGAAGACTAATAAATAGGGCCTACAGCTTAGTGGCAGGTTTGAGTTTGGTGGACATGTTCAGCTTTTACGGGAGCTGTTCACGATATGTATTATGTATAGGCCTATATTAAAAGAGTTCTTTTTCAGTTATCTAATATGGCATATGCGGGTGTTGTCAAAAAGTAGGCTACGTCCTGTACGTGCTGGCGTTTTTAACTCCGTATTGCATACTGCTGATAAATATCTTCAGTATAGAAAGAGTTAAATTGAGAAGGCCCTAATAATATGAGAGGCCAACGATGTCACTAAAACGGCCCTAATGTTAAAAGACAACCTTTAAGCCTATATTAATAATTTAAGCCCTAGTAGTAAGTAGACACAACGTTAACTCAAATTGTTCTGTTGATAAAGAATTCATGCGAGTTTTGCACGCACATTACCTAATTTTATCGGTACTGTCCATTTTGTTGTTTTTATTCTAGATGTGGTTGTTTTTTTTACATCAAGACAACAAAGGACTTATATATCTAGGTATCTAATCTCACATAGCTTGTAGGCCTACTTGTAGCGAGGAAATAAAATAATTTACCAACTATTTTTCTAGTGCATAATGTAGGCAAGGGATGCCAGAAAAAGAAAACACATAGACTATAGACTACTTAAGACTACTGACCTGTCCATCCCTCTCTTTAATATGTTGTATAGGCCAGTGATCGGAAACCTTTTGATAATAGTGTGCCAAAGTGGGATTTCTAATTTATTCAGCGCGCCAACAGCCTAAAAAGTCACCTTGCTATAGCAATCTATTTCTAATAGAAGATACTTGAACATTTTTAGGAGTATTTCGCGTGACATTGAAAATTGCTCTGCGTGCCAAGTCTGGCACGCGTGCCATATGTTGCCGACCCCTGATATAGGCTACTAATAGACAGGCCTAGACCTATATATATAAGCTTATATATATATATGGCCTACATATATATAGGGCCTATATATATATATATATATATATATATATGTAGATTAAATCCCCTGTTGAAAAAAGACGTTCAAAATATTGTTCGCACTTTCTACATAGCCTACTAAATAAGTAGGCCTACTCTTTCTTACCGAGTGGCATTCGGGCATGGAATGGGTTGCCTGAACAAACCAGGAAAACCGGTAACTTAACATCATTTAAAACATTAATAACAATGCAAGACTAGACTCGGACCACGGAGGATAAGCGTAGGACGCAATAATCTTCTCTATAGTATAGACAGAGCGTCTGTAATGTATAAGATAAGATCTCCTCTTTTGGAAACTATATAGTAGGCCGCGCCTATAAATATAGGCCGCCTTATTATAGTTATTGTTCAAAGTTAAGCAAAATAAAACATTAGGCACAGGCCTATTAAAGGTAAATAGTATAACATCAGTCGATTATATATTCTTAGTTATTTAGTTAGAACTATGAGGGGCAGCGCTTGCTGTGGCTGAACAGCCCGATCCTCGACTGGCAGTCCTTGAAGCATCCCTCGCATTTGAACATTGAGGGCGGCTGTATGAAGGATGGCCCTTTTTACTTACAGGGAGGCCATCCCATTGTAGACGACCTGTCGCCAGGCTCCTCGGTCAGCTGCAACCTCCTCCCACGAGTCCTCGACTATGTCCATTTCCCTGAGGTCCCGCCTGCACACATCTTGGTATCTAAGAAGAGGCCGACCTGTGGCTCGAGATCCTGCGGCCATTTCTCCATAAAGGATATCCTTTGGTATTCGGCCATCATTCATGCGAATGGTGTGGCCAAGCCAACACAGTCTACGCTGTGATAGCAATGCATACATGCTTGGTAGGCTATATTGGCATGGCTTAGGATTTCCTGGTTTGATTTGCAAATTTTATTGATATTGAAATTGTCATATTGAAACTTCAACTTTATTGTCTACTAACTTAGAACTAAATAAGCTTATTACCACTAGGCCTAAGATTATAATGGCTCCAAAATTAATTATCTAGATTTTGGCAGTTAAAACAGTAGGCCTAGAGTCAACCAAATTGCCACTTTATTTATAGTCACATGATCTTTTACCCCCTGACCACTTCCATTGAAAATCTGCTTCATCATCCACGATATCATCAGCTTCCATTGCGAAACCCCGGATGAGCGTAGGACGCAATAATCTTCTTTATATAATGAGCGTCTGTAATGTATAAGATAAGAAAGTTGCTATAATTATAATATATAAGCTGGGAATCTAAGCGATTTAATTGCGTTCAAGTACGATTTGCGTGTCATTAAAATTTAATCTCTCTCTATATCACCATCTCTTTCGCTCCTTAATGTAAGCCTACATTATATTTTCATTGTTAATATACGTCAGATTAATACACAAACCTGTATTTCCAATTTAATTTTCCCTTTTTTTTTGGGGGGGGGGGGGGAGGGGGCAGATCCTCGTGATCAGATCAGCTCGTGTTATTATTATAAATAAGAAAGGCTG